>JAIFTH010000587.1:0-22047 GCA_019968535.1 Fragariocoptes setiger | reverse complement strand
AAGACGCAGCTGACGATTGGAATGATGGTGTGATAAATAATCGTTGGCATCACATCCTTGGAGTTCCCAAGTTTTGTGCTGGTAAATGCACTCAATCTCAGCCTGTTGGATGCAAACTGGACAAAAACCGACGATATTATATGCTACACATGTTGCCGATAAAGACCTGAACTATCAATACTTTAGTGCAAAAGCACTCAACGTTCTGCTCCCCAACAGCGAAGGAGATTTATGCCCACACCATTATATAGGCCCGCAGACCGTGCTTTTCAACAAAGAGAACGAGTGCATATCTATCGCAGATCTCCCTGCCTCTCATGTCACGAGCTTGGATTCTGAGAGTGAAATTGAATGCGATGCAGCAAAATTCGCTTCGATGTCTAAGGCATTGAATTGGCAACAGGTAGCTGGAGCGAAGTGCTATCAGCCAAATGACATCAAATACAAACCGCAGGTCATATATGAAAAGGACAAAGCAATCGTTTACTGTTATGGCCACTCGATAGCTGACGGTAGGAGAAAGCTTAAATGTCCTGACAGGCCATTCTATTGGAACATCAGTTCGATTATAATAGGTTCCAAATCTTACTCAAGGACATACATCGAGCGAAACATTTCAATGCCTTTGTTTGTGCTCGACAAAGACAAGCTGAGTTCCTTTTTTACGGCCGATTTTGTCAAAAGCCACATCAATGATCATGAGGGATCAGAGGAACCAACTTCATCAGTATTTTTCTTCAAGGTCTGTCTTTATATTGGTTCATTGATTGTTCTGCTGCTTTTCGTACTGCTCATTTTAGTGTGCATTTTCATGATGAGAAGCGCTAGCAGCAGACGCCGATCCACGAACCGCACCTTGAGGCCTAATTATTGGCCGAATACTCAGTAGAGATGAGTCCAACATTAGCAATAAATCTTTAGTTCCTTCATTATATCACCATTTCTATTCATCCATTTTTTGATTTTCCTGCGTCTCGAAAGTGCTGCGAGCCACACTCCTCACCCCAACTCGTTGGGGTAGATACTGGTTTCTTTTCTAATTGCGCGCTAAAATGTACCTACTGTTCACGGCCGACCGCAGCGAAAACAATCCCATGTGGTCGCTTTCAGTCACGTTGTGTTGACTCTGACGAAAGAAAGATGAATATCACAACATAGTGCCCTGTTAGCACCTATTCTAAGGAATCCGATCAATCTATATAAACATGCTTATATCCGTAGTTAACAATGTCAAAATATACAATCTCAGCACTGGAAGAACGATTCCAGAATGGCTCACGGATCGCAAAAGGCGGCGTCTGCTCAAGAAAAACAAAGAGCTACGCCATCGTACCGAACTTATTCAAGACCTAGAAATGCCGGCCGTCAGTACTGAGATCTTGGTAACCCCTGACGAGCAATACATGATAGTATCGGGTGTTTACAAGCCCCGCATACGATGTTATGACTTCCATCAGATGGCAATGAAATTCGAGCGCTGTTTCGATTCAGAATGTGTTCGTCTCATGACACTGTCAGATGATTTTACCAAACTGGTTATGCTCCAACAAGATAGGCATATTGAGTTCCACAACAAAGCCGGAGTTTATTACCGAGCCCGCATACCAAGACCGGGTCGAGACTTTTGCTATAACTATCAAAATTGTATAATCACAGCGTGCGGTGCATCGAGTGATGTGTATCGGCTCAATCTCGATCTTGGCCAATTTCAAGAATCATACACGTCTGATAGAGCTAGCTTCAATCGCGTAATTACCAATAGCGAACTGGGCCTCGATATTGCCGGCAGCGACGACGGATATCTCGAATGTTGGGACGCACGAACATCTAGCAAAATAGTGTCTGGATTTGATTGTACACAATATACACCGTATCAGGCCAATATTGATGCTGCTCCGCCGGGCATAACAACCTTAAAGTTCAAAGATGGCCTTAATATAGGTGTGGGAACCCAAACCGGACAAATACTTTTGTTTGATTTGCGAACCAGCAAGCCTTACATGGTCAAGGATCATTTTTTTGGATTACCGATAAAGAATCTAGATTTTCATAGCACATCTAACGATCACGATTTAGTGTTGTCATTGGACGAAAAAGTTCTCAAGTTTTGGGATCGTCAGAGTGGCGACACTTTCACAGCCATCCAACCTGACAAAGATTTGAATAGCTTCTGTGTATTACCTCGCAGTGGTTTAGTATTTCTGACAAACGAAGGACAAAAAATACAACCTTACTATATACCAGCTCTAGGTCCAGCGCCGCGTTGGTGTGCTTTTCTCGATCAAATCACCGAAGAACTCGAAGAAAAAGTACAAGACCATGTGATATATGAAGACTATAAGTTCGTCACAATGCAAGAGCTGGAAGAATTAGGTATTGATCATTTGGTAGGAACAGATCTCCTGCGGGCCTATATGCATGGGTTTTTCATCGACATTAATCTATACAACAAAGCGCGTGCTGCATCGAATCCATTTGCGTTCGAAGAGTATCGGCGTAACAAAATTCGTGAAAAGCTTGAGGACGAGCGCAAGAATCGTATTCAGATACTCTCAGATTTGCCAAAAGTCAATAGAAGATTGGCTGCCAAGCTATTGCAGCGTAAAGATCAGATTGCTGCTGAAATTGCAAGCAAAAAGAAGACGACAGATAAGAAGAAAGCCACAGCAGATGAAAAAGATACAGAAAAAGGGGAGGAGGATGCTTCACATGAAGAAATCGCATCATCCACTAATGCTCCGACACTTTTGGACGATCCACGATTCAAAGCCTTGTTCACTAATCCTGAGTTTGAAATCAAGTGATGTTGTTATATATTAAGCGTAAACAAAGAATATTGAATAAATCATTGATTTCTAATGATGAAAATCGTTTGTCGAATGTGTTGTCTTTGTTTTGTACAAGGCCACGTAAGCGAGTGCATCGAAACGTTAGACGCGCGCAATCGTCAATGGCAACCGAGCTATGCTATTTGCATCAGAGAAGAATCCGCTCCGGTTCGTGGGACTTTTTTATACAAAATTTACAGAAAATCTATCAAAATGTCTATTACAGAAGAACAATCTTATAGCACAAAAGACATTGATGCATTGTTCGAGAACACACGACCAAAAGTATCGACAACTAAACACGAATCTAGCAGTAGTCGTAACAAGGCTACAGATGATGAGACAAACTTTCTTGCAAATCAAATCAAAGAATTGCAACAAGCCATCTATGCTGAGCGTGATATTAATGACAAACAACGACGAGCCGATCGCTCGATAAAAAATCAGATCTCCGAATTGTATCGAGATCATCTGCGACTCCAATCAGAAATACTCAACACTTTGGAATCATGTCAACAGTTGAAAAAGGAGAAAGAACACAAGATTGAGAGCTCTAAAGAATTGTTGGCCGAAAAAGATCAATCCATCAATCAGCTCAAGATGGAAATTGCTTCAATCACTCAAGAAATTCAAGACACAGAATCTCATGACGATAAACAATTCGAGTTTCTCTTGGAAAATGAACGAATACACTATGAAAAGATAACCAAAAGTAGAGAGAATGAGCTTAAAGAAGCTGAGCTACGATGTGAACAAACCCATCGATTGCAAGTAAAAGTCGAAAATGAATGGAGAGTTCGCTATGAGCATGACCAGCCTACTGAGTTTAAGAGAGAACTCGAGAACCTGAATCGAACAATTAGAGACATAGAATCTCGTATAGATCATCTTGTCAATGAGCCAGAAAATGACACATTGAAAAGATTACGTGAGCAGAGCGATTCGTTAAGGACACGTGTTAAGCAAACAAAGACAATTATTGCCGAGCAAAAGAATGAATATGAGCGAGTCAAAATACAACTAGAATTGTTGATCACTAAGCAAAGCAAAATTGATTCCGAAACTAACGAAGAATTGGCACGTACAAAATGTGCTTTATTGCATTACAAACAATTGATAGGCCGTCTGGTTGTCCAACTTGGCGAGCTCAAAGTCACCAATCGCCAATTATGTACGATAGTATCGTCCAACGATTCATGCATTGCCACATTCGAGGAAACGCAACGATTGCAATCGAAACAGATGCAAAACTTTCTAGACAAGATAAAACAATATTCCGATTCAATGATAGATGAATGGCACACAAGATGTGTCGCTTTAGATGCAGACAATCATCATTTAGAAATTCAATTACACGAAAGTTCATTGTTGGTGAAACAATGTGAGGCGCAACTTGAGAACGAGCTCAAATTAGCTGAGGCCGAGGAAGAAGCGCAAAAGCGGCACCTGCAAGAAGATATTAGTATTTTGCTGAATCAAATCAATGAAACCAATGCAAAACTTTCGTATGGGGCCAACGAGCTATCAGAGATCAAGAGAGAAATCGATGATGCTCTAAAGGAATTGGATCAAGCCAAGCACGAATCTAGCGAACTCAAGCTGGAGCAAATCGAAACAGACATGTTAAAAGTACAAGTGTCAACTGTTGATAGACAAGAGCAATTACAGAGCATACACAAGACTGTGCAGCACCTCAAATCAGAGCTTGATAGAAACAACCGCATTCAGGCTGATAGTCGAATAGCAATTGCAACGTTGTGCATCGATAGTGAGCGTGATGCTCAATTGAGTAAGCGTGAACACGAAATTGGAATTCGTCTATATGAAGTCGGTAGATTGCGAACGGGTCATGCCGTCAAGCACCAGCAGCAAAACAATCCAATGTTGGACGAGTGTCGAAACTATGCTACGTTGCTCAGACGATTCGTACACCATTTGCGCAAGGTTCACAGTCACGTGTGCGACCCCGCAACGTGTGGTTTCCGAGTCGAGTCACGTTTGCCAATTCGCGCTTTGAATAAAGGATCTGGCCAATAGACGTCTTGACAACTAACTTCTCGTAATGTTTGATTTATTAAGAATCTAAAATATGTTAATCAGACGGCGATTAGAAAGCACGGTTACACGGTTGGCAACATAATCGTCAAGTTTGATCAATTTATCCGCTTCTTTCTTGCACTGGTCGCGTGTTGATGTTAACAAGATTGTCGAAGGATATTGCAACAGACCGCGCGTTTGGATTATTTTTTCACGTAAATCCTGTGGTGCTTGCCACAATATGTTGCGTGTGATGTCAGCCTTCAGTCGAACCATATAGTTTCGTACTGAGTTCTAATCTCGGCATAATCTTGCACTGAGGGTTTCAATTGTTCGAGCAATTCCTCAAGGCGCCGCATGTTGATATGAATCTCAACAAAGAACGAATTGACGAACAATTGTGTTTGTCGGGCTTCAAACAAAATCTCATTCAACGGCCGTTGATTGATCAGACCGAACAAGTAGGCAATCTTGATCTCGTTCTCACAGATGGAACGATGCACCAACGATTCGGCCAACCATTCGGTGTAGTATTTCGCAATCAGCAGCTTGCGTTTCTTGTAATCGTTTTTATTAAATTACTTAGTCTGTAGTTTGTCTTTTCTTGATGGTTTGTGACCACCACTCTCGCTCTTTTCCCACCTTTCTTGACCTCGTCTGTGGTGATAGCCTCTTGTTTGATTTTTTCAGACACCTGTTTGGCTCCATTGAACGCACCACCAACAACATTAGCACCGTTCTTCATCACATCCATCATCCCGGCACCAACAGGAGTCGGCGGTGACCATGTGCATAGCTGTGCAAGCACCATTGCAAATAGTACAACACTCAATCTTGTTGTGGTCAGCATTTTGACTAACTAATTTCAATTAGAAATTGTATCATAAACCTTGGTCGATAAACTTTCGTCTGGTAAACTTATCGCTGCAAGTTTATAAATCAGGCTGACGGCAAACATTGTTAGTTAGAGATGGCTGAATCAAAAATACGATTGCTGTGGTGCATTTGAGAATCGGTACTAAATTTAGATCGACGAGCGATCATCACAATAGCTGCCGGTCCGGAACAAGGTCGAGCTTGAAAAATTAACACATGCAAACTGAGCCTCGTCTGGTAAAGATAACTATCCGTTCTTTATTTCATCAGATTGATGATCTCGATGCTGCTGTTGGTGCTCTAGGTGAGAGGTGTCTACCGTTTCTTGAGGAAGCCTTTGGGGAAATTCTGAAGGTTGATTGGAGAGAGTAATGACGGATTTGTATTGTCGAATTAATTTCGATAAATCGATATTGCTATGAGCATGTATATTGTCGATCACAGGCTGCAAGTACCAATCTTTCTCTATAAGAGCATCATTCACCGTGAATGGGCCGTATTTGATACGCCTGATGGACGTGCAAAATGCATTCGACTTGAGCATCACGCCGATTTCGTTCATGAGATTGGCTAACCATTGTTGATCCTCGTTGACGACAGTCATCTCAATCACAAAATCAGGAGGCTTCAAGTGAATGCATTTGATGTCAAATATCATTGGCCATTTCGCCATAGCGGACGGTCTGGCTGGCCAAGCTTTGGCAATTTCATAAGCAGCTTGACTATCGATCGGTATAGACGATAGTTTGAACATTTTCGATTGCTGTGAACTCAAAATATGTGACATCAAACGATCCATGCGAGCTCTGCGTACATGCTCGTATTTGGCCTTGTCATAGATCTTGCCGTCCGGAAAACTGGTTACTGTTCCGTAACCCAATTGTCCTCCCACTTGATAGATGCTGATGAATTTGGATCGATTGATACGTTGCAAGTATCTACCATTGTAGTCGCCCAAGAGACCGACCATAATACCACTCGATCGAGAACCCAATATTGGTGAGCAAAAGCTCAAACGTAACTCAGATGGTAGATATCGAGGTCCCACAACCAACGGATGATCGGCTAAGTTGGGCCTGAGAGCTAATGTTCGTTTGTTGATAGTTTGTAGATCCGAGCTTTGTTGTTGTAACTGTTGCTGTTCTTTGGACTCAACTACAGCCAATCGTAGAGCCAATGGTCGTGGCTCCAACATGTTCAAATCGGTGCATAGTCGCTCCAATATCATCGATCTGACCTCCATGATATGCACACCGGGCGGCTTATAAATCGTGATGAGACCATTGAGCCTGGGGTACACATCACGTGCATAGTTAGTACTTGCGAAGTTCTTGACCAAAGATGATGCCTTTGAACACATCTCCAACACACACACACATCGTTATTGTACAAAGTTAAATTAAATCATAGATTTTTAGGGACAGAAAATTAATGATAATCGCTGATGATCGCTAAGCGAGCATCAGCTGTGGCAATGCACGTGTGTTTTATTTCAATTCCCTGCAGGCTTGTGCGTTCAGCGCGTGGTGTGTCATCACACTGTGCAATTCCGTCGTACATAGTGAACCTAAAATGTCTTTTGGTACACACTGTATTCGGGTAGGATGCTGTTGATTCTCAAAGTTCGCATAATCTTATTGACGTATTGCCTTCGAACAAAAAACGAACAACTCACTTTCTGGAATTTGTTATAAAGCTTGTGGTTGGTAAAAGTGTTGAATCAATGTTTGCGTAAAACATGATTTGTTCACAGTTTGTCCAGCTGTAATAATAATAATATATTAGTTTCGTTATACCCGTTTCATCAATGGTTTTCTTTGAGAAACTACTTTCATTTAGCAGTTTATTCCATTCAGCAAATTAGCACATATCGTCCATTTAATCATCAACAAAGCTATCGAAAGAAGATATAAGGTAGATATAAGATAAATGATTCAATTGAGTACAAATGAAGATGATAACGAACGTGAGTGAAGCTTTTAGTTTCACATGAGAAAATCGCGCTCATTAGACCTTGTTCCTAACAATCGTCATCGTCAGATAGACAAACATAATTTCGAGACACTTCTTCAATTGCTAATCAATTAGATTTTTGACGAATTGCATGCGATCGTCTGTCCCTAGAACGTACATAACTTTTTCGAAGAAGGCTATTGAAGTTTAGTCTGGCAAGGGAATGCAATAAGAGATGACCGAGATTGGTCATCTCTCTAACGGTCGCGCTTGCTCTAGCGGCGGTTAGTAGCCCCGAGTGTTGCACTCGAGGAAACAAAAGAAAATGTCGCTGTTTGGATCATTCACACAGTGAAAGTTGTTTGTTTAGACCGCTATAATGCAGGGGTATCAGAGTTAATACAAAAGAGAATGGTAGAAAACTATTAACGATAGAGCACATGCATGCAAGCAAGCATAAGTGAGCAGGTGGACATCATTCCACACAACAAGTTTCAGGTAATTTCGCACCGGCGTGAATGTGTGAATTCTAGCACTTTTTTCTTCACTTGGCTGTTCAATAGTTTTCTTATCAATCGCCAGTCTTCATAACTTGGAAAATTTGCGCTCAATTCAATTCGATTGAACCATCACCACATCAAAATCATCATAACTTTGTCCTGTCTAATAATGTCGATTGATTGTTCTTTCATAACATCTTTGATTCAACTACTAAGACACACATTGACATGATTGTGATGTGTGAATGAGTCATACTCATTTGTGAAGAAATATGACAAGGAACTTGGCAGTATCTTGAGACGCATTCAGATATTGTTCTACCTTTTAGCTTTTAGCTTTTAGCTTTTAGCTTTTAGCTTTAAACTTTTAAACTTTACCTCAGGGAGGAGTTATGTCGCCTTGTCAATGTTGAGGCGACCACAACATCGACAGAAACAACGATAACAACAACCTAATATTGTAAGACCAAATTTTGTGAACAACATTGGTGAGACAGCTTGATTATTGAGTCGTCTCTGGTTAATCATTGACATTTTCGAGATTGAAGAGTGACAATCGAAATATCGAATGTTGATTGCAGGAAAAAATCAAATCTTTAGGGACTTGAGTAACATTCGCCAATTAGGACCAATATAAAGAATGACTCTAATTGATCAAAATGTCAGCTCGAGTTGTCCAAAAAGCTTCCATATTATCGACAATTCTAATAGAACATGTGATCTTACTGATTACAATGTGTTGTGTACAACTCGTTCACAGCAATGGCAGTTCACAACAACAGCAAGACCATCACTTACATCAATTATCTGGATCAAGTTCCAATCAAGACGAGGGAGCTGCCAACGCCTTGAAGCCAATACCAGCACCCGCATTGGTTTCTGGTGGCCGTATTCCATTTATTTCGTCAGCTAATCATATCACTGGTGTCAATACTGTTGAGCATATCAACGGGCGCAGAGGTCAATCAATGTCGGATTCATTTTTACCGAGATATTTGTCGATACGACAAGAGGAGCGAACAGCAGCACTGATAGGCACCGCACCGTTGTTGTCGTCGTCGTCGTCACCGTATGTGAACGATATTGAGCGAGATCAATCGCCGATTTTGCATAATAGATTGGCAGATGCTGGTGCGGTTGCTAACAATATTGACAACGATCAGCAGCCAATTGAACGACGCTTTGGTTTATTGTACAAGAAAGGTTTTGGCGTGGGCGCCTCCGCACCACAAGTGCCATCAATGTACAGTGCTGGCCCGCCGATCGACTGTGAGCGCTGTTTGGCCATGATGAGCGCGCCCCAACAAACGCCACCGATCGCGTTCGATTTGCCGCCTCCTATGCAAGCACAATTCCCGCCGGCTACACCCACACTGCCCTCTTTCGCTATTCCATGGCTGTCAATGCCATTCATGCCGCTGAAAAATAAATTCATGTTCAAATTACCATCGTTCATCAAGCACCACCAATCAGCGTCGCCGTTCGGCCTAGGGCTTGGGCATCATGACAGTGCCGGCCTCTTTGGGCTGTCGCCGTTCTTTGCGGCGTCACCTCCGCCGCCGACGCCACTGATGACAATGCCATTGCAAATGCAGCCGATGCACGCATTTGGAGCGCCACGACTTCCGGTAGCCCCAACGCCCAGTGTCAGCCACTCGGCCATGTACGTGATGAGTGCACCGCTACAGCATCCCACAAGTGCAACATACAATTGTGTACAAACATCGGCGTTATCGTCGGCAGCTTTGACAAATCAACATCAGCCGACATCAGCAGCAGTGTACGGTGATCATTACGGCAACAAGTTGTTGCACGACCATTCACCTCATCATCAAAATGTTAACAAATATTCGTCGTCACCAGCACTAAATCATCATCGACATCAAGGACAAGCGACTACTCAGTATTGATTGCTGGCACTTGCTAACACTTAGCTTGGCACACATGGAATAGTTTAGATACACAGACACACCTATTGACATGTTCACTCCTAACAAAATCGTAGCAACCTCTTTCGATGCCAACTATTCCATTCAGTATCGCTGTTTTTGCTGTTGTTATATAACAAGCATCGATCGCATTGCTCAGCCACAGTGTAATTAAATAAATCTCATCCATTTTGACAGTTCGTTTTGTCTGTTACTTTCTAATACTTGCTGATTTGTCTAACACATGCAGCTAACTATCGGTGTGCGACTGTGCTATTGATGTCATCCAGGTGCCAGGTGGCATTATCGCTGTATCTGTCTAATCCTGCATTATTCGGCTTTCTCACTCATGTCAATGGTGAGCTGCGCAAGTTCATTAGCAAGTCACCAGATCAGTTAAATCAACTTGATTGTTTGGCGCAAGTTCAACTCGTGATGACAAACTCTTTAGTGAAATCAGTTATGTCACAGATGATTCCTCTTCCATTGTACTCTTACGATTGATTTTATTTCAATTTTATCCGACTTTCGTCTTTTCAAAGATGCCATTCTTGAGATGTCAGTTTGTTCTGATGTTCTGAGATATCTCATTCACTCATTCGCCATGACTGCAGATGAATCGACCCGGCAAGAAGCATGTAGTTATATCGCACGATCGATCGAGTATCAATGTCGATCGAGTCAATACCGACATTAGAAATATGTAAAGCGCTCTGCTGCGCATGTGCACAATCAGCACACAGTTTGGCCGCATGAACTCGATATGATTGGCCAATCACAATGGCTGCTTGATTGATGTCACACAATCACTGATCAGTCGATCAGTGTGTGCGTGTGCGAGAGGAGCACAAGTCGTAGCCGGTTAAGTTTATTTGTTGTGGAGCGAGTTTTGAACAATTTCTGTGGTACAAAATGAGACCCTTACAAATAACACGATCGCAATCATTATCAAATTTAAATGTTAGCACGTCGGATGAGGCTGAATCAACGACGCCAACGAATGTCAACGGCGCACCGGCGAAAAGTCCCAATCAACAACTAGAGACCGGCATTCAGCCAGATACTCAACGAATGTCAACCAACGAATCCAGCTCGATAAATATCGATCTCACTGCGAACAGCAAACCGGCGCCTCAATGTGTGGCGACAGCAGCTGCAATGATGTCACCGTTGTCATACCATACAGACGGCTCTCAAACAATGTCGTCAGTATCGTCTATGTCACCCGATTTCTACATGACGCACTCGCGACCTCACTCACAAGGATGTGGGACCACTCAAGAGCCGATGGGCCAACCGACGAGCGAATTGCAAGCAATGGCAATGTTTATGTCAATGTCAATGAATGAGCAACGCTCATCGCAGCGTCGTCACGCACCAAGAATTAATTACGACAAAAAGATGCTGGTGCTGTGCTCGAGGCAGCCATTGGCACTCAAAGATTTCAAGTGAGTACCTCAATCCCTATCGATAATTAGTTTACTTGAAAATCAAATGTATCTCAAGATTAAATCTTATCTTTAATAATTATGATATTAATGGTCAACTGATAATTGTTGTCAATGAAAATATGTAGCAACGAAATTCGTGCATTCATGGACGTGGAGTCGTTCTTACATCAAGCTATCTTGCTACTCGATTTGGAGGTGAACAGTATGCACGAAGTCATCGATTGTATGCTGGGCAAGGTAATTATGACATTCAACAAACTATAACATTTACCTATATGCACTAGTAAGCATGTCAGAACAATTTTGGCCGATTTGTTTTTCTCTTCTTTGCTCTTCATTTTACTCTAATGCACCTTTATTCACATTGGAATGACCCTGATGATGGCAATGACTCGAACAACCAAACAAATAATCAGATGATGGATGGAGACAAACCTAGCACGTTCATCGATGAAGCCAAGAGCGCTTTGTTTATGGACCCCAACACAGGTGAGTGGTTAGACAATAGTAACCTTTGATTTGAGTACAGCTACGAGCAAATGTAACGTGACTGATGGCCATTCCTAGCTCGCCATGTTAGTCAGTCATGGAATGACAATATTTTACTTTATCGCATGATCGGCTTGACAAACACTGATTTTTCTCTTTGTTTCAAGAAGAAAAAAAACCACTTCTTGACAAACTATCTGTTGGATGCACGCACTGTGTGCAGCCAGACATGCGGGCAATAATCATGAAGAACCGAGAAAGAGTTCTCGCTAGCTGCTTACTCGCATCAGGGTCTCAAGGGAACGGAAATCGTTTAGCTAGGCTTTGTTTGTTTGTTTTTCTCGTGGCGCCGATAGTCTGTGTTTGTGTGTGTGTGCCTGTGTGCATGGCTCAGAAACCTCATGAGCACGCCTTATCGTAATCGTGATAATAGAAAGCAATCGTTTCTAGGATGATTTTCTCGTTCTTGATGACAGAATGAGTTGATTCTGCCCTCTCTTTTGTTGTTGTGAATCACAACTTGTGATAGAATTCAAGAATTCTATTATCCCGTTCTCCTCTTGCTGAGAGGACTTTTGTTATCTGTTTGTCAAGAGTTGCGGCGCGCTCGTGCTGCACTCGGTAGCTTCTCTTTGCTATTAGCTTTTCTTGTTGTGACAACATTGCGTGTGTTGTCTCAAATCCTCTCTTGCCTCTCGCCATGAGTGTCTCCTTGATCGATTGTCCTTCGAACTCGTTCGTCTTGTCCTTGAGCCAGATTAACGAATGTGGAATTGGTGGAAATAATACGGGCATCCAGGACGGCAAACAGTCGAAGAGGTCCATTCTATGACAATTTTTTGATATTCGCATTTATTGTGTCTTATGGTGTGCTTGCAGTGAATATTGAATGGCCACTTTTTTCTCATCCACCATTTTAGCTAATATTTTCCCTCCTCTTTTTAACTTTATCACTTCACCTACAAGCAATTCAATTGGCTCAAACTATTCAATGTGTCAGAGTCATCGAACGAACCAAGGCCACACCGAGCACGAGTGATGCATTCTGCTTTGATCTTGCCTTACAACATGATAATTCTTGGCTTTGTGCAATGTAAGCTACAAAGATATGTTGATTCTTAGTCCATCTTTTATTTAATCAACATTGTAGCTAATTTTACATATCTATTGTAATATATTTAGGTGCAATTTAGCTTCGATCAATCGACGCCAAGTGGCGATTGCCAGGCTCAAAAATCCAATTGAAGTCAATGCCGATGCGTCGGCTGTACAATTTTTCATCCTCATCATCACGCCCACAAAAGAGGTAAGCTCAACGAGTTAATTCATTTCTAGTAGAAGTAATAGAAATTTTGATTTTAAACTAAAACAAATCAATATCAAAACTATCGACGCTAAAGAAAGGAACGAAAAACTCTCTAGAAGTTGGTCGAACATTCGCCACCATGTTCTCTAACGTACGCTTGCGACGTAAGCTGTTAGATGCGCGCGATCAGAATCAATTCGAACGAACCATATTGAACTATATCAAGTATCTGAAGTCTCACCAGAGCAGCAACAAAATGGCGCACGAGCTTGCAAGCGGCGCCGGTGGTGGCAACAGTGGTCAGAACAGTAGTCAGAACACCGCAAGCACTGGAACCAACAATGCTAAAAGTACGCCAATGCATGGTCATTTGCAGAGGCGAACATTCAATGTGGACACGCCAAGTTCGGGACAAGTTAGTGACACACCTGGGGGCGACAACAGGCCTATGGCTCTCTCTATGGAATACACACGAAACATAATCGACGGCGCCAACAATTACTTGAAGGAGCATCCAGTGAAGGATGATGCCACAGCAGCATCACCGCCTTGCTATCGGTACGATCAACACTTGGTCAACGTTGATAATACGGTGGTTCCGATCGGACAAACGGCTAAAACGATAACAGGTGATAACAAGAAGATGCGTGCCTCAATGGATAGCCAATCTACGGCGCTCGATATGACGTTCTCATCGCCCGAAATCACGCCAACCAAAGGACAATGCAATCTAGTGAGCGATCTAGCAGGCCAATTTCCACGTTGCGGTTTACGTAACAACAGCAACACTAGTAACCATAATTACGACAATAACAACAGCAATATAAACAATGATAATTGTAACAGCCCCAACAATTTGGGTGCACGCTCGATCAAATCAATGCCTGTTGAAAAGTTTCACGACCAACAAGGTAGCTTTCAATCTAATTATTATGGTGACGGGAACAAAGGATTCAGGCTGGGCAAAAATATCACTATGTGCAATGGATTGTACGATGATTTTACGCGACGATTGAGCTATTATTGGTCTGACTATGCCGATGGAATTCGAGGCCCTAAGACAATGCAAAAAACATTGGCCACGATCATGTTTCTTTATTTTGGATGCTTATTGCCAATCATCGCGTTTTCGGTTCTTAACAGCACCAACACTGATAGCCACTTGGGAGGTAAGTTTTATTCAACATCGGTGTATTCTCTCACTTATAATCCGATGCGCAATATAATCTCATATCATCTTTTTATATTCTACATTTGCCCCACAAAATTAGACATACGTAAAGCTATCATTGGTCAAGCCATTGGTGGGCTAGTTTTTGCATTGTTTGGTGGACAACCATTGGTAATTATTATGACGACAGCACCGTTGTGTTTATATACTAAAGGTTGGTTTCATCATTTATCACACAAAACTTTAAACAATTATTGACAAGAACGCAACTTAACGAAATTTATTCATTCATCATCCATCATCACTCCTCTCTCATTAGTTATTTACACGATGTGCACCGATTACGGGTACTCATTTCCGGCAATGTACGCCGCCGTTGGACTATGGAATGGGATATTTCTGGCCATCTATGCCGTGTTCGATGTCAGCAAGTTGATGAAATATTGCACTCGCTCTACAGAAGAAATTTTCGCGTTGTTTATTGCCATTGCGTTTGCTGTCGACGCTGGTAGAGATGTTATAGAAAGTACGTAGTTGCTTTCACTTGATTGTGCCACACCACAAACGCTAATATTACCATAGTCTAAGATTAATATTTCGTTTCTCCTCTGAATAACAGGCTTCAACAAGTATTATTACTCGAATGCATGTACGAACGCTACCAGATTGGTGTTCAATGCGAGCCAAGATACAATATCAAACTTGGCGGCACTGCGTGCACCTGGCATCGGACTCACGGGTCCTTTCATGATGCAAATAGGCCCGATCACAACGAGACCTCAATCAGACAATGAGCTTGTGGCAATTGAATCTGTATGCCGACGTGAAACGAGCGTCTTGTTTGTTTTACTTATGTTTGGCACACTGTGGCTCGCTTCAACTTTGTACAATTTCAATCGAACCCCATATTTGCAAGCTAGCAAGCGCGAGCTCTTGGCCGACTATGCTCTGCCAGCTGCCGTTATAATTATGAGCTTTGTAGGCTCATATGTGTTCGAAGAAATTTACGTTGACCATTTCAAAGTGTCGGACAACTTATCGTTTGAACGTAGCCACATCGAAGACCTACCCTTGAGTGGTCTATTTGTGTCAATGGGACTCGGATTCACACTATCGTTGCTTTTCTTCATGGACCAAAACATATCAGCCGCTATGGTTCACTCACCTGCTCACAAGTAAGTCGATTGATCAGTTCTGGAGGGGTTCAAATCTTAATCAACGCAAGATTAACTCACAATATCCCACTATTCATTCAATCAATCATACTAGTCTTACCAAAGGTTGTGCATATCACTATGATTTGCTCGTAGTTGCCATACTTAACGCATTCCTAACCTCGTTCGGGTTGCCAATGATGCATGGTGTTTTGCCACACTCTCCGTTACATGCACGCAATTTGGCCGACATTGAAGAGCGCATAGAAAATGGTCATCGAACTGAAGTGTAAGTCTTACACGCCACACAATGTTTACGATCAAGAATACACGTAATGTACACGTAATAATTTATATATATTTAATGATGATAAAATCTCACTCGGTCACAAACTAGAATCACAAATGTACGCGAAACTCGTGTCACCGGAATTGTTTCGCACATCCTCATTGGTCTGTCAGTTTTTCTTGTCCCTTATCCTATTGTTTACATACCGACACCTGTCTTAGATGGACTCTTTCTCTACATGGCTGTTACATCTTTGGGAGGAATTCAAATGTTTGAAAGGATACTACTACTTTTCATGGAACAGGTGAGCGTAGGTTTTTTTCCGTGATGATCACAACAATTAAAAGTCTTGATCTTTGATCTAATGGTAAAAATTTTCTCTTCAATTCATGGGTTACAATATGAACATTTGATTATAGAGTGCCTATCCGCCGAATCATTACATACGTCGATGTCCCCAACGGAAGATACATGAATTCACTCTGGTGCAGGTGTTCCAATTGGGCATAATGTGCTTTTTTGGTTTCTCACCCTCCAATACCATTGAAATGTTTTTCCCGGTGATCATACTCCTTTTATTACCGTTCAGGGCCAAGGCTGTGCCATATTTCATACAAAGTAATTATCTGGAGGCGCTTGATGGAAAACAGCACTAGGTAGTGAAAACTGGACGAATTGTTACTACTCTGTGGTGTTCAGGACTAAGCACTACCATTACAATTGGATTCGATATGATTACGATACGATGCTTAACTTGAAACGTTATTTCAGTCGAAGTGACAGCAGCTTGTTCAACCAACAATACAAAAGAGAATTATAATTCTTGTTGCTTCAACTCTTTAATATACGTTCCATTTGTCTATTTTGATGCTTGATGGTGTCGTCCGCCCGTTCAGCTTTTTGACCTATTCTATCAATGGTCGAATTTTGATCATCAATCTCGTTGCCTAACATCAGAGCCATATCTCTTAGCTTACTGACGCCGTCGCTGATTTGATCGAGCCCTGGGAGAACGCTGTTGTCTGTTTTTCGGTCGGGGCGGGCTAATACAGAAGAGGGACCGGTTGTTGACGCTGAGGGACGTACTACCAAAGAAGGATAATTCGCTGACGAGGCACTTTTGGAAGTGGAAGGATTTATCGTAGGTGCCTCTATTGCCGGGGCAGACGAACGACTAAACAGAGTAGAAAATATACTTTTCATGGACGTAAGATGTTTTTGAGTAGCTCGTGTGATCACATTGATCGCATCAAGATTTTCTTCGGTCTTTTCTAGCACTTCACGTTGCCGAGAAAGTTCCTCTAGAGTTGCTCCAGCAATATGCTCTGTATCGTTAATGGTGGCGATTGTGCGACCAATCGATTTGGCCGTATCCTCCTGAATTTGCCTAGCATTCATTGTGATGGTGGTGTTTCAATTATGATCTAAAATCAGTAACAAATCAAGTGTAAACTGTATTTGCTAAAAATTCATAAGCATGAGTTGTGAAAGACAACTGTCTTGCCGAACACAGCTGTTTCGTTTCGTCAATCAAAAATCAGCACTAAGTTAACCTCAATAACTGTGAGGATCTATCGGCGTTTTCCCAAAACAAAAGTCAAAGATGACGCCCAACGCTGACGCATGCGTACATTTAACGAATAAGAAACTATTGATAATGCTGCATAACACACACTCGTTTTGTGCGTTTGCGATTTTCTGACATTCGGAGTTCCTTTGGTCGATGTGTGTGTTTGTGTGTATGTGTAAATGTGTATGTGTATGCGTGTGAGTGTGTGTGTTTTGTTATTGAGGCAACAGAAGCAGCAGCAGCAGCAGCAGCAGCAGCAGCAGCAGTTGAAACACTCTATACCGTGTGTATGTTATGCCAGCCTTGAAGCGTAGTTAGCGCGTTATCTCTCGTTTGCGATACAAATTCGAACGGCTCAACCCACGTATATACACTGCGGCGGCAACAATTATCAATCTTAGCATTGTCACCCTAATTTACTACTAGTATTCCACGTCTATCTACCGCCTCAAAAGCTCAATATCAATGTGAACAATTGCGACAGCACACCAGACCACACGCTTCACGCATCTCGTGTTCTCTTTCCAATCTAACGTGTTTGGATTCATGTTTATTGCCTCAATGATTGGGTGTTGTCTTCGACCTTATAGCTATGATTTGGCATGAATCCTTCGATTCTGGTAGTTTAGAATCTTTTCTAATATGAAAAAACAGGTTCGACGCGTTCGCCGCTCTCTCTCGGTGCTGGTCAAGAGATCTAGAGCGGTTTACGAGTCCGTTAGAAACGCTTCCAAGTGTCTCTTAAAAGGTAACCTTATCAAAGGCTTCATTTTAAATGCACCCCACAACGACCAGACCGCCGGTCCAGATTTATCAACACAAAACGATGCTTTAGGTACTGGCAGCTGTGCCAGTGACAATGCACCAACACCTTTGTCTTCCTCTCCTTCATCCGCCGCGACTGCCGTTCAATCATCCACCAACCCTGCCGCTGCTTCAGCACCATGCTCTGAACCGTCATCATCATTCATGTCTCCTACACTATCGAGCATCTACGTCAACGATACCATCACCATCAAAAAACACTCATCTGAGAGTTCTAGATCGACATCACCGTCTTCTACTTGTCCCCTTCTAGAAAGTCATGTGAGTGGCACCGCCACAGCAAAAAATAATAATGAAAATGCAGGTCTCGACATCAGCCCTTCACCACTTGAAACTACGATCACACCACATGACAAATCATCAACAACTTTAGCGTCACCTTTGCCCTTAAAAAACCTAGGGAATACATGTTATGAGAACTCAATCGTCCAATGTTTATTTAGTTTGTCAACATTCATGAAACTATTCAAGCATGCATTCGAGTCAGTGCTCTCTGGTGATGAACAGATAAACAAAAGCGACGCTAGATATAAAATTGCATATGCTTTCACGCAACTCTATGACACTTGGAAACGCATCCAGCTGAAAGCCAATGCTAGTGCAAATATATGTGACAATGTTGTCGATGACAAAGATGATAAATGTAATATAGGAATATCTTTGCCTAACAACGCCAATAACCCTAATAATTCGGCAGCAACAACCCCTGTCCATGACCCACTTAAAGCCGCCCACCAGAATGGCTCTGGGAACTCTGCGCGTAACGTCCTAAATTCTGAGTCCCCAGTTCCGCTCACTGCTGATTCTCAAATCGACGAAAAGCTCAATGATCTCAAATTAGCCGTAGGCGAACGTAGTACTCAGTTCAACTCAACACATCAACAAGATGCTAGCGAGTTCTTTTACCACGTGATTGATGCCATACAAGAGTTTTTTGAAGACATTGAACACGTTAGTGACGAAGAGAATCCTGTTACAAGTACTTTCGAATTCGAGCTAGATTATTTTGTAACTTGTGTAAAATGCGGTCATTTGGCTCCATCAGACACAGAAAAAATTCGTACCCTGCCTCTGGCCATGCCAAAAGATACTTCTAGCCAACTGTGCAATGGAAATTCACCAGCTTTGAGTGCGGAAAATCAGCCTTCACCTCCACCGTCCGGCGCCAAAGAGAACAAGCAAATTTCTGATCCTTCAGAGATTTCTCTCCAGAGCGCTTTAGTCAATTATTTCCGTGATGATCACATGGAATATAAATGTTCACAAGACGGGTGCGATTCGAAAGAAAAAACTCGCAAATGCATGATCAAAAAATTGCCTCGAGTATTGTTTATGACCCTGGCTCGTTACTCGCATACTGGTCAAAAGAACCTCGAAGAAATCAAGGCACCGTTCGAAATCTATGTGCCTGCTCAAAATGACAAATGCTGCTTCAGCTCTGATCCCAATGATATTTCCGTCGAAG
Source organism: Fragariocoptes setiger (assembly GCA_019968535.1). Taxonomy (NCBI): domain Eukaryota; kingdom Metazoa; phylum Arthropoda; class Arachnida; order Trombidiformes; family Phytoptidae; genus Fragariocoptes; species Fragariocoptes setiger. The sequence goes on along the minus strand of JAIFTH010000587.1, from coordinate 2,205 downwards.
ACGATAACAAATATCAATTAGTCGCTGTTGTATGTCATCTAGGACCCAGTTTGAACGCTGGTCATTATACGAGTTTTGTGTATAACCAAGAGAACTCCACTTGGTATTCTTGTGATGATGACGCTGTTACTAAGGCCGACTCTAAGCAGGTCGAAAAAGAGGCCAGACGCAGTGGTTATTGCTTTTTTTATGTCCACAAATCCACTATGATCTATCCACCGCCGTCAAATCCAACGAAGGCGCAAACCGCATCATCCATGACTAAATATGTACATTCTGGCACAGCCACAACAAAAGCTTTAGCGAGACAACTTGAGCGTTTAACGTCCAGTTCGGCAACCGAATCATCTAGGGCATTCCATCGTCGATCCACATCCATGACATCGTTGGCTTCATCATCAACTTCTCATGATACATCCTCCCCTTCTTCAGTCACATCATCGTCGTCATCAACTAGCTCGTCAACGCTGTCTGAATCATCAGACGTGTCTGATTCAGATGACACTTCCTCGGCTACATCATCTGTGTATCTAGCTGATTTGTCTGAGAGAACTGAAGGTGACCGATGTATGACTCCTGGTTGCAAGTTGTTTGGTGATAAACAAACCAACTATTGGCTTTGTGCAATCTGCTTCGAGCTCCAAAAACAAGAGCTCCAAATATACAACGAAGGTCAGAAAACATAACTGACAGAATTACTCTAAAATAAAAATTGAATTCATTAAGTGCTGTTTGATTGAAATCGGCCACAGTTGACATGTTTCTTGAAACTTCCGGTGAATTCAGCAATCATTTGAATCGTTGTGTAAAGAAAACTGGTTTTGAACCCATCAAAGATCGTCAGGATTCAGATTCTAGACGTGTTGTAATTAGTTTTGTAATAAACGATTCAGCCACGATCATGAAGCTTTCTTTTGATATCGTGTCATGTGAATAGTGTTCGAGGCTAGTGACGCTTGTCTCTATTATGTTACCAACTAAACGAAACAGCTGGATTCGCTTAGATTGTTATTTCATATTTTTTTCTACATCTTTATCTCCTTATCTTTTGATACTCGCTCATTAGTCAGCAACAACGACTGGCCTCTCCTTCATATCAGCTCGTCCAACCGAAAATCAGACAACAATGTTCTCCCAGCCCTCGAACAAATCAGCACCGACGTCATTATGCCTTGAGATTATGGCTTTGATGCTAGGAAACGAGATAGGTGAAACTCAATCTTCGATAGGATGAGAAGGCTTAGCGTGCACCATCAATCAAAAAACAGACAGATACTAAAGAGTTGGAGAAGCAGGGTTAATACTTTTTTGCCAGCGTGAAGTTAATATTCGAATCTGGAATTTTTGCGCATGAAATTGGACGAATCGAAACAAAGTTGAACATTTTCCAGCGGCCTTTTAATTGAGATCTCATCTCTGATCAACATCAGCATTTAACGTACAATCGATCAATCGACAATTAAAGTGCTTCTCAAAGCTTTCTGTAAACTTAGGGATCACCTGAAGCGTCGTAATTCTATTATCATTAAGCTCTTTGCACAGTGATGTAACGGTTTTTCCTTCAATACCACAACTGATAATATGATCGAACCAAGAGAGATCACAATTGCAATTGATGGATAAGCCATGCATCGTGATATAACGGTTACAATGAATTCCGACAGCTGCTATCTTGCGTTCACTACCAATCCACACTCCGGGATGTTCGCGTATGGTATGTGCACCAGGCAAACCTAGCAATAGTAGAGTACGAATGATAGTAGCTTCCAATAAAGCGACATACCTTTTCAAGCTGCTGTTCTTCACCTCTTGAAAGCGTCTTAAATTGATGATAGGATAAGCCACAAGTTGACCAGGACCGTGAAATGTCACGAGACCACCACGATTAGTTCTTACGAAGTCTGCGCTCAGACCATAATCATTTAGACGTCGACGCAGCTTATTCTCGTAATCTTCATTGTAGTGTTTGTCGCGCAAACCTATTGTATAGACTGGATCGTGCTCAACTAATAATAAATATCCAGGTTTGTTTTCGAATGTATGCTTCAATTGATCGAACAGCCTATATTGCAACGTAAGCACCTTATGGTACGGCATGCGTCTAAGACGCAGCAAACCCACATTGATGACCATTTCTAGATGGGTGTATTATTATGTGTGTGTGTGTGTGTGTGTGTGTGTGTGTGTGTGTGTGTGTGTGTGTGT
>JAIFTH010000586.1:0-22074 GCA_019968535.1 Fragariocoptes setiger | reverse complement strand
TGGATTCTTGTCATTTCATCATTAGACCTACCCTTAAACCATCAATAACGTTCCAGCTGAATCTTATTGCAATTCTGTGCGGGACACCCTTTATGAAACACCCTTTAACAAAAATCATGACGCTTTGCGTCCAGAGCACAAACCGCTCGAACGTCAACGAGTCAACTTAGGCTAGAGAAAAGACGTTTCCATAATAGTCTACACAACAAGTAATAAAGCCTCACTTAGTTTCAGTATATAAGTGCTAGTAGAAAGGAATATACAGCCTGTAAAATTTTATTTGACTCGTAGTGTAGCATCTTACAGTTCTTATTATCTAGTTAGTCGAGTTAATCATCAAAAAAGAGAATGAAAAAATCGACCATGTCTGAAACCTTACGTTTTCCGAATTTTTTAATTCACTCTTCTTGTGGAGCTCGGCGAGGAGAACAATATTGACTACACGTTGAGTCGAAACAGGCGTAACCGAAAAGGTGTGTCCCCTTGTTAGCTGGCCAATAGTGCAAATCGAATCAACCAATACACGTACACAAGTGTGATGACATGGATGTAACGAAAATCAACACAATAACCCAACTGCACCGAATCCCACACCAATAGATTGCCATGCACCATCACTTGAAAGATGTTCTCTGTGATTTGAACAAAAATTGTTCTCAGCTGACGACTGCTGCTCGACAATTGCTCGTCGACGACTGCGAGTTGTTTATATAATAATATAGTATGTAGTATAGTATAAATAATAGCTAACGACTTTCTTTCGTAGCTATCGAAGTACTTATATCATAGGCCAATCTATGCTAATAGACCAATGCCAATTGATGACAAATCGCCATGACACTTAGAGTGTTGAGGCCGAATTTGCCCGGACCAAAATTAGGTCTTCGTTTGTCGAAATAGATTTCGGTTAGTACATTTCTGTTTATTTCTTTCCCAACTGACTGAAATCATTTCATCGACAAACAATTCATCAAGCTATAGCGTGGGCACAGCTTCTTTTCGTTCTGAAATAGTTGAGCTGAATAAAAAATAACACGATGACAGGGGTTTTATTTTATTCTAAGATGCATCTAGATTATTGTACATGACTTTCTGTTCTCTAGTGTGAACATCTCACTCTCTTCAACGCCTCGATCGAATCCATCCGATCCAATTCGATTGTTGTTGATCGAGCCATCAATCGAGTCCACACACTTGAATGGACACTTCTTTGGAACTTATTTGGCCCACAAATAAGTGACTACCGAAAATAGAGCCAAATTAATCTCGAGAAATCGACCGTAAGTGAGTGGACGGCCGAGTATTTGTACGCCCAACGAGTCGGGTGGCCACAGCGTGAGTGTGTGCAGCCACACACGACGTCGAGTGAGATTGTTCTCGAGGCACAACACTGCCGCTAGCTCCTGTTCAATCTTCCTGCAGCGCGCCTGACACATGGCGCCCGTGATAATGGTATAATTGGTCACCACAATCACCGATATGAGCGTCAGCACCAACAGAATCTTAGTTGCTTGCGATATATTGTAGAACTTGAGGAAGGTGCCGCCGATCACAAGGATGAGCCATGAGCCGCCCACTAAGCCAACAAAATTGACGGCTGTCATCACGCGTGTGTTGTCCTTGAGTGCACGTGCAAACAATCGATACTGAATCCACACGATGTCACGCAAATGCTCGTCACGATGCATGCAACGCAACGCAATGGCCATTGTGCATCGACTCTGTGTGGCTCGTGACGTGAATTCGTGGATTCTCACAAATGTAGGCCACTGTTTGATGCAACAATAATCAAAGTCGACCATTTGTTGTGACACACGCCACTCACGAGGCCATCGACGTGCGAATGCCTCGCGACATTGATCGATATTGCTCGAGTAATAGGCGCCGTTACACTGTAAGCGCAATATGTAGTACAGCGCTTGCAATTGTTGTATGATCTCGTTGGCCCACATGTTCGTTTCGACCAGCGCACAATTGTTGTACATGAAAATAGTCGAATAACACATTGATAGAAACACAAGCATCCATTGACACGCGATGAGTGTGATATAATCACCTGCATTTCTGAACAGCACGTAAAAGTAGTCAGTGCTAGGTTCGCATTTGCCGACGAGTCGCACGAACAAATGAAATGAGCTGCGTTGATCGTGGTTTGTTTTGACAACAGCGCACACCCCTTTCGTTGCTAGCGTATCATCGTCCACTGAAGTTTGCCAACGTGATCGACACAACATCAACACATTGACATATTCCACACCGATCAGTGTGACAATGAACAAAAACGCAAAGCTGCTTACGTAAACGGAGCCCAATGTCAAGTGCCATTGTTGTGTACGAACGAATGGCATAAATTTCGTGTGTGTAAAGTTGTTATTTTGTGTGAGATTGTTGTGTATTGATTGCATTGACAGTGTGGTCGATGTTTGCGCCCTCGTTCTTGCTTCTTTGCTTCTGTTTTTTCTTCTACTTTGAGACAGCCATTGGTTGCCTGCCTCATTGCCGGCAACACTACTTGTCAAAGATCTCAATATTGAGCTCAACAATTGGCCGACTTGTTTTGCCGGACAATTGTTGTTGCTCATTCGTGTTGTTGTTGATGCTTCGAGATCGCTTGATTCAAACTTGCGGCTTGGTGGTATTATAGAGGCAAGACCTGCGACACCTGCAACACTTGCAACTGTTGAATTTCGTCGACGACAACATTGACGTGCAAATTTACTCTGCTCGTCGCGCTCGTGGTCGCCATCGTTATCGTAAGTGGGATAATTCATTTCGATTTTCGAAATAAAAGGCAGACCATGCGAATTGTGCAAACGATTCGTGCGACGTCGCAACAACGAGCGCAATTCCAGCGACAATCCGTGAATCATTGCACAATATTCGCGCATCACTGTCACACGATCCACAATGAACGTGATCTGAGGCGACCACAGCGGTCGCTTGATGCCAACAAAACGTGTTAAGGCACTAAGAATTGACACAAGGGCAAAGTAGGAATATAAGCCAAAACGAATGTCACCCACGGCCACGTACGGATCGCCGATGGGCGCGAGCCATCCCAGTGTTCGTTCGGTGTTCCACGACAGATTTCGTGGCACGGCAGGTGCCACAAGATAATACTCAAACGCACTGTTATCATAGTATCGATTGAGGTCGGAGCAAATCAGTGCATCAGATGATTCAGTAGTTGTGGTCGGGGAGCTACAATTGTTGCCAAATTGTGATCGATGAAATGTTCTCAATTTGTAATTGTGATCTCTATCAAGATTATAATTAAACGATCGATACGACCACACCAAGCTGGCCAATATTGCGAATTTAATAGACAACCACACATAGGCGATTGTGATGGCGTGAATGTAGCGCGATGCGACACAGTGACGCCATGATCGCCACCGGTGGCCAGTGCCGTGCACCACCACCTGAGACACATTATCTATAGCTAGTGAGACTTTGGTGATGATTGCAGTTAATTTGGACGACGATATTGTTGCTGTTGCCGTGGTTGCTATTGTTTTCATTGCATCGCTCTAAACGTAATAACTGGATAGCGGTTCATATATCGATATACTAACTTCACTAACAATCAATCAACTCAATTCTAATAGTAGTAATAAAAGTTGTTTTTGTTTACATTATTTTGTTACTTCAACTTCAACAAGATTTCTCAACTAAATGTCTCTTTCTACACAAACGTACCATAACTGTAAGCGATATATGTCATTGCTGTCATTGAAGTTATTATTATTATTTATTCGTTTGACATTAAAATGTTTAAACATTTAAACCACCGCCGCAGTCGCAATAACTGTCATTTTTTAGAATAATCATTATATCACCCTTGACAAACGATTATTGTTTACGGTTTGAACTTGAATTTGAGCTCCGCACGCCAATTCGCCAGTCACTGACGCTGTTCGTTCCATTATGACCCCATTTTTTAAATTTAGAATGATTAGCTTATTTCAGTTGAGTCACATTGTAATGCCTACGACATATTTATTCGAGTTTGAGAGAGAATGTGTTTGTTGACTTTGATATTAAGTTGTCTACTGATTGTATACCGAAATCAGCAGCAATAGATTGATTGATCGCACGCAATTCGTAAGCTCATGTACGTTTCTGTATCAAGTTTCAATTTTTTTCCAAATGGATAAGTTGAAAGACAATTGTTTATCTTGGAAATTTGTTTATCCTCTGATATCGGTGTCGCTATTCTATATCATCGAATTCCATACACCCACCATGACACACAACACAATTAAGACAAGTAGACATGGAACACACAATAAGAATAGGAATAATAATGAGAAAAAAAGAACTCGACACGATCAGTTCAAGACTGAACTAATCTGATTGATTTTCCTCACGCAATTGCCGTTCATTCTTTGAGCCCTCTTTCAGCCAATTGCGCAATTGCTGTCAACAAGATATAGGTGAAGTGGAAATAAATTTAAGCATTTTTATCGTATTTATTGCGAACTGATGATAGCAATCTGGGTTATTGTGAGTTCGACAAAGAAAGAGAAATCAGTCCTCCAAAGAACAGACAATTTTTCGAAAAAACAACGAATAAACATTAACATGACGCCCACACGTACGTATAATGATAATAATAATAATAATCTTTCTAGTGCTCATTCAGTGAGAATTTTTGAATTGTATTTAAACGCAATAATGATGATAACTATGACACAAAGTGTAAACAGTGACACAGCCAGGCAATCGTGGTCGTGTCAAACTATTGTTAACAGTCTGCAGTGTGTGTGTGTGTGTGTGTATGAAACAAACCGGTTGCTTGACAAAGCTTGGTAAATATGAATTTAATTGTTTGATTATGTGAGCACAATTAATTAGCTCGCATCACATTATCAAGTTCAACTAGCAAGCTAGCAGCACGTCGGCTTCTAGGTTGCTAGTTACCGACGTGCTAACAGACGCACCCTGAAAGTGGCGGCGCTCATTAGTCAGTGAGCTTGGCAGATTGCCTTATAGCGAGGCAAAACAAATAAAGGGTGTTTCTAACTTACAAGGTAACCTACCCATGTATGGCACTCCGATTTGTGAAAACTATTTTATCGTGCTCAGGGTACCCCGAATAATACGAATATGTATAAACTTAACTCGTTTTATGCAATAAATTTACACATATCGTCTAACTCAAATCTCGGGCGAGGCGAGATCTGTCTTCATAGAGCACAACGCCACTTGCAATGTAAGGCTAGCTTTTGTGATTCCGTCAGAACAAATTCAACTGAATTATTCGTGTAATTTCAACGAAATCAAGATGTATCCTCAGAGAATTGGAAAAAATTTACCTCATATCTTGAAAACCAGAAATAAAACGGGCATGAGATAGCACTCATATTGTTCGTCTTGAATATCTCTATACGATGGTACCCTTGTTTTCCCAAAAGGCGTGTCATTGAAAAGGTAGGTTACCTTGTTAGTTACGGTTGAAATTGACAGGCACAGTATGAACGACGCAAACTCTGTCCTGCTTTAGCAGATCCGGTTTAAAACTATCGTAGCTTTATTCTTACAGCCAAAAGAGAAAAAAAAGTACACAGTGTCCCGAGCTGAGTGATATGCTCTGCGTGCAATTCAATGGGCGTTAAAATGCTCAAAGGCAGCTCACCGTAAGTAAGTTGGAAACATCCTTTACAAACTATCTGTGAACCGCGGATTTAGCTAATAACGGTAGTGCCAATAGCGGTGCTAATATCGTGACATCAACAGGTGAGCACAATAAGCGTGCAGGCTATTTGTTGAATCAATTCATTGTTGGCAGAGGTGCACCGTATCGGTCGCGCAAAGCGTACGCCGCTCCTGCACCACCTGCCATGACAAACTACGACGCCAACAATAGTAAACAGCCTGCTTACGAAGGCTATAGACTAAATGGCAGCGGTGCCAGCAATAATACTCTCTTAAACAGAGATCCTGGCAATGCAATTTTTCTGAGTGCCGAAAATTTGCATCAACTGAAAGCCAGCACCACGAACATGATATCGTCGGTGCCATCGGCCACAACACATGACTCTGCGTCAACACATGGCATATCGTCGTCGTCCGCCTCAATATGCCGTCTAAACTCTGGTGTTGTACAAACAACATCAAACCACGGTGTCAATCAAAGTGAAGACAAACAACAACAGCAACAACAACCGAGCAGCAGCAAAAAGAAGCGATCAAGAATACGATTGTTCTCTCTGACAAGCTCATCGTCGTCATCTTCGTCTTCGAAATTCAATGAAAAATGCAAAACGAACAAAGATAAGGACAAAAACGATAAAGAAAACAATGATTTCAACAATCAGGTAAGTACCAATTGAACTACAGATGCAATTCAATTATTGATCTCTCTAACGCACCAATCATAATTTGAAATTTCGATACAGAAACGAAGCAAATCTCGCAAAAGTTGAAACTTGACTCGATCATCTCTTTGATCAGCCTGAATTCAATTGGCCGTGAATGAGCACACATGTTTAGGCTAATCATACCGACCGCACAAACCGGGAGCCAATCAATTGAGGCCTGAATCAAACAATGACGTTCCAGTGGCCTCTACTGTGCCATACCGGAACCCAAAGCTGCTAACAAACACTTGTGATGTTTATTGTTATTATTTTACGTTGTTATAAACATTGTTTTACATAGGTTGGATTTAATTTTGTCGTAGACAAATGTCTACTGTGACTTACACCCAATTGTATGTAACTTGTTGTTGATAGAACTGAATAAATCAATCCATGATACTTTGAAGTAGCCAACAGCTTTGGTAGTTATTCTCGAGGTTTGAACTAGACTTGTTTCAGATGCTGCTGTTGCTATCATCATTTTCCTGGACCGTAAGATATTGATAAGGGATTCAATTCGGCCACACCTCCCACAATGTTGCCAAGATCAGCGCCCTCGATTATGAAATCGGGTGCCACTACATCGATGGGGCCCACGACGCGTCCGCCGGCGTTCGCTAGCGCTTCGCCACCTGTCACGGCCGCCTGGCCGGCCAATCTGACGCCCGCAAGCGCCAGCAAGACGGTCCTCTTCTAACGAACCAATTCGGCACTGTCGACTCGACTAACTGCTGATGCAGCCAACATTAATACCAATGCTAGCGCCACAATGATATTCCCGTGATGATTGACGAGTGAGTTTGCTCTGTGCTTTGATTCAATCCGTTCCAATTTGCTATTCGTTGATTGCGACTGTCGTTGTGATGGAGACTGTTCTCCAAGCTCCACAAAAGGTATATATATTATATTCAAAGATTCATCAATAATTCGTTCTGATTCCAACTTGGAATCAGGACTTGGTTACACAATCAATTCAACTATCGATTCTCGAGCTACAAGACACGCTGCGAACTAATACTGAACTGAACTAGACAAATCTGGAACACGAATCTGACTAGAAATCATTAGGAATCATCCTAATATAAAAGAGGCAAGGCTTTTATATCGATTCCTCTCAAATGAACACGCCGATGAACACGAGCGCCCGACATAGCACCTGGCGCTCTTACGTAACATTCGCAAATCGCGTGCTTACTTCAATCAAAAAGATCATAAAATCACGATCATCAACTCATGCTGGATGTGTGCATTGTTACTACATCTCTCTACTTACTGCTCTACTAATTAATCTATCATTTAGTTGGGACAGATGGTCAATTGTTGATGAGTTTTCGCGCCATAGTTAGCACTTGTTTACGCTACAAACAATCAAAATTCTGACTGCAATGGGAACTCGAGCCCGACGCCGTAATCGTAACGTGCTCATGTTGTCGTCGAAATGATCTCCATGTTCTCGTATCCATGTTCTTAGCATACGAATCCAATGATGAGCTTCTGCAGAACCGTAAAAAAACTTACCTACCGGCTTGTGATCGCTTTTTATGGCAATGTGTAACTGTGTGCCCTATGCTATTACATTTTTCCGTCCAATAAGTCGCGTTTTGTGTATCCATGTTCGCGCTACACGCACCCAACACATGAGCAAGTGATTGAATTCCATGGAAGCCGAATCGGCTTACAAGGAAACAGACCTTTTCGGTTACGACTGCTCGAACCAGGGGTACACCCAATTTTGTGATCACACACACACAATGAGGATCTTACATCAGGGTCTGTTTCCTTGTTATCCGATTATAGTTAGTCCTATCGCATGTGTAAATCATCGTTTTTTTAAAAAGCAACGGCAGCTCGCTCAGCTTGACATGAGCCAGTACGGCCAATAATGATTTTATACGGTTGTCATAAGTCACAACCTCATTCACGCACGCCATTCATTTTCATGTACATCAGAGTAAAACTTGACAATGTGATGTGAATGATTCGAACTGAAGTGATGTTCCGATGTGGCAATTAGTCATTGCATTTAATGCATCGCGATGTCAAATGCAGAGAGCAACAACGCAACAATTTATAACAGTAGCTTGCAATATCGATCGGTTTGCCAACTGAGAGATAGCAAACGCAAGAAGGCGCACAAACGCACGTAGATCTCAAATGAGGCACGAGAGACAAACGAGCTCCGTTTCTACTGAATCAGAGATTACTGACAGTCCTCTACGGATGACACCATGTTGGTGGGGGAAGCAGGGGGTGGAAGGACACATACCCTCATTTAGAGGCCGGCGTAGCTGGACATATGGTTACATCTTTGCATATTCTCCTTCTTCTACCTCACATCTCAAATAATCATTGGTGGCAATTGTCGATTGTTGAGATTTCTTTTTTAAGAGTCGACCAATCTACGAATGGCGATCGCTCATTTAATAGAACTTCGAACAACAAGTTTTACACGTGGCTAACATGAGTTGGCGTATCAACTGACTATCACTCTAAGATCTCTCTGTTGTTATCGTCATTTTAGAGTGCGTATAACTCATCGTGTGGCTTCTTGGTAGGGCCAGGATTGCATTTGGGATCTGCCTCAAGTTCGTCGATCAATAGATCGAGACTTTTTCGATGCCATGACAAGTCCGTGACTCCTGCAGTACCCTCGAACAAGCCACCCTCCCGAGTGCAGCCCCTATCGCCGCCATACACTATTCCGAACTGAACAAATCGGCCATGATCATCTTTACAAATGAAGGCTGCGCCCGAGTCACCCTGTTGTCGTTGTTGTTATTGTGTCAAAAAACAATCGTGTATCAAGTGTCAATCAACAGCCAGAAGATGGTTTTGATTTTCATTCTGTGGCGTATTTACATGATTATGTAGACACTATTGTCGGTAACTTACAAAGCAAGGTGCTGATATTGGTCTATGACCTCTTTGGATAGGTTTAGCGCAAAAATTACCCACGTCACGAATCGCTTTACAATATTTTGCATCTCGTTCTGTAAAACTCGGTATGTATGGTTTAAAGTATGAATAGTGTAACTTGGGTTGAACTGCAGCCAAGAAGAGGCAATGCATTTATAATTTTCCAAATGCAGTGTGTGTGTGTGTTTTTTTATGGTGCCATTGTTACCGTTGTCGATGATGAAGAAATGCATCAAGAGAGATGTTACTAAAGTGCCTCGACTGAGCACCTCAAGAGATCATTCAGAAGACATCGAGCACATCAAACGATAGTTTTAATGTGCAATTACACATACCTACGTTTTGGCCATCTGGGTCATTGAATTGAGCGAGAGTATGTACAAGACATGAATCTTTATCGCCAAAATATTGATCAGGAATCGGCAAACAAATTGGACGAGCTTCATTGTTCCATCTGATCGCCTCAGGCAGTTGAATAACCGCGTAGTCTTTGAAATTTGCCAACCAACGTACGTTTTGTCTCTCCACTTGCACATATTCTCGTTCACCCTTCCTTACACATTTTGACGATGTTATTTTTTGTTTTGTGATACGTTTACCGATCGGTGGATCAGTTGTACCATAAACTACATCCATTGGAAATCTATCGCGCAATTTTGTTTATCAAGGATATCAACATTAATTCGTCTATTCATTTGAGATAAATTTTAGTTTGAGAAGCAAATTCAGTGTCAAATAAGTGATTATCGTTTCTAGCTAGCTCATTGTTAGGATCTTGTGAAATCATTGAAGCGAATCAAACTCACACAGAATCATTCTGAACGCAATGGGCCGCGGTCAGAACGTATTTTTTGTTCAGTATGGACCCGTGACAAATACTTCCTGAATCGCTGAACAGGTACACGTGCCACGGAAAATTGCCCGATACGGCCTCATAAGGTGGATCGATGAGTCGCGATGCTCCGTCCGAAAGCTCTGGCGAAGAATGACTGCGAAATCTGCGGTTTGCAAAACGCTGGCGATCGGAACGTTGAGGTGCACGGTGCGGCACGCCACAATTTAGCTCATTGACAAACGCCAACACTTGACCGAGCAGTCCAACTAGAGCAGCACACGAGGCCAGCACTGATAGTGTTGTCGTTGTATTGTTGTGAGACATTTTATCTATTGAAAAAATATAGTAGCTCGAGTTTAGTCCTTTGACAGCTCGAAGTTCATAGTAGACATGACCTACGTCAAATGAAAGCATTCATTTCGAACGACAACAGTTGCTTCAACATTTTTCTAACACTCTAATCGCTGTGCCGTTTCACTAGCTGAAGGATGGATAAGTATAACATTGAGGAACAAATCGAGTTTGCACTACTTATTGAACATCCATCGCAAATTTAGCCTTCATGGTTTTCAATTTTCTGGTACTTTGCACCCCAACTTTTAGCTACATACTTTTAGCTAACTTTCAGTTACAACTGCCTGGGGTGAAATGAAAGCAAACATTTGTGTGTGCAGCTTAGACGCTGGGTTTCATATTTCAAATGTATCTCGTGTCTAAGATCTCTCAGGTGGAAAAGCATGGCAAGTTTCGAACTACACATCATTTTGATTGCATAGGATGGTCCAATAATATTGGCCGCAACAAGTCTTCAATGATGTCGTGAGCCGAACTAATTATGATGCTATTCGACAAACTGATTATGATTGCCACAATTCTTTGCAACAAAACAACGACAAATGAACTCCATTTGGCAAAATAGCTTCACCGACTTATTGCTGGAGATTGCTGTGGTTTTACATCGTGCCACAGCCAGCTCGTCTTGAGAACTGAAGGGCTGGTTCTTCATTGTGGACTGGATATTTGAACGTACGAACAAACAAATAAAATGAACAATTCACTGTTGACGATCGTGTTCATAATTCTAAATCCATCAAAACAAGCCTTCTTTTCTCTCAAGTTGTGTGACAATTGTTTAATTTCGATTACGTTCTTGAGTGCACACTTAATGGATTCAATCACGCATTGTAATCTACAAGATAGTTACCAACTGAGTTGGCGATCTTATCAAGTGACATATTGTCCAAACCTGATATGTCGCGAACACCCTCACTAAAGATGGCTGCAATACAGGCCGCTACGACAGTTGTTTTGGCGGAAAGTTTCACATTTCGTCGATACTTGTTTGACTTGTAAGAGATCCATTGCTTGAATGTCTCTCCAACTTGGATCAAGGCGGTATTATTGTGTTGTCCATTGAGAGAGCTATCAACTGAAAATGTGTCGCCATCGTCCGTTGAATCATTAACGATGGCAAACTCATCAGTCATGCCTACCTGCGCAAGAGTTTCTTCGTAATCACTTACTGATGCTATGTTTCTTGCAAATGTAACAACTGTCGTTGGCTCTATCGGCTTCTCGAGTGAATTCTCGCCCTCTAATTTGATACTTTGGAAATCTAGACGCCCCGAGAAATCGCTATAATCGATATCGCTTCCCAAATAGAATTCACACAGTTTCACAATGCGGAGCCATTTCTTCAAAGTATCGCGATCTGTATCCGATAGCTCTGCCATTTTGGTCGCTGCATGCGTTTGGTTAGCCTGAGCAAACAACAGTGATTCTTGTGGCCATCCATAATTTATTGCGAATAACTTGGCCACGGACATTATTATATTCTCATAATATTGCCCATACTGCTTGCAAGCGGTGATCTTTTTGTCAACACTCTTCTTAAGGTCATACGACATCCTAAGCTTGAACGTGAATTGTCTCTTAACACCGATAATCTTGAGAACATCTTCAATTTGGTTTGATTTCGACGCCTCATCGATTTTAGTCATGAAATCTTCACCCAACATTGCAGCGAATTTGGTGGCGATCAATTTATCGTTGTCTGCTACCTGATCGACAGGTAGCGGCTGATTGATGAACTTAGTTTCTGCTTCGATTAGATTCGCATAGAGATTCGAGTTGCATATTTTGCTCATGGCTAACGTGTATCGATGGAGAAACTTAAATTCCCTATACGAGGATTCAGTAGAGGAAACTTGACGATGTATGCCAATCAATTTGTCGATATGATCGGGATGACAAGGATCCTTGGGAGGTGGGAACACAACGTTTCTAATAGCTTCGTATAATTCATCAGCAGTTTTGTACATCGATGTGTCTTTATTAACTGGCCTCAATCGACATTCAATTAGCGCTTTTGACAATTCTTCTGTCGTTGTAACAATGTCTGGCCCGAATTGGCATACGCCTCCAGCCTGATCAAAACCAAAGATGAGGGAGATCAGCAAACACGGCAAAGAATATTTACTCAAAACGACATGGGGCTCCATCAACTATGACTGAATAATGGTGATTAAAAAGTATTAGTTCTAGTATTCAGTCCGTTCAGAGGAAAATCACAGGTCGCTGTAGATTGTTCATTGGAAATCTGCCCAACAATATAACTGAGAAAGCATTGCGCGAAATATTCGAGCCATTCGGTGAAATTGGTAAGGTATTTTTAGGACCTAAGAATGCGTTTGCATTCGTAAAAATGGATTATAGACAAAACGCCGAGGCAGCGCGCGCAGCTTTAGATTACAAAAACTATGAGGGCATCCGCAGCAAGCAGTCTTGACAAGGAGGCCACCTATTCCAATTCCTATGAATAGAAGATCATTATAAGGAACATCACAATGGTGCGGTGATAAATCAATTAAAAAAATTTATTCAGTCTCCAGTTTGTGACTCTTGTTCTTCTCAGAGTGTTTTTGAATGAGATGCTAATACAAAACTTTGGTATGGTCTAGTTGGTGGAAAATGAACAACGGCTATCCTTCATCTCGACTTCGACTCTATCTCACATCCATCTAGCTCTTTGAGAATAGATCTGGCCTTGAAGAGATCTTGCTAAGAACATGGCAACTAATTGTATGACGGCACATCCTAAGCATACCATGGCTGCGGTGTACATGTTTTTCTCAAAAACCTCAGTAAAGGCCTCTATACAGCCGCGTGTGTAAATGTATTTGTTGACCTCAACCACCGAGCTTGTGTTTTGTATGCTGTTACCACACATCACATTGATTAGACCGCTGTCTAAATCGCGAGCACTGCGACAGCAGCTGTACGGTACACCACATCGTTCTGGGCTAGGGTTTGCCACAGAACAATTGAAGTAGATGTTTTGTGACCAATCTTTGTAGCCTTTGTCCGATACACCGCAACATTTGAGGCCAGTGTGCATGGTGTCAATGAGATTTTGTAGATTGGCATCATCTCGATATTTCATCACCAGATCTTTGGAAAGGCCTTCTTTGAAATAATGTATGAAAGCATTCGGAAAGACAAATGCTACTGTTGATACAATAACTTCACCTATAAATAAGAATAAAAGCATAAAAGAATACTGTGGAATCGAAAATATTCGATACAAAGACGATATATAAAATGTTAGTAATATTGACTTGTTGTATAACGAATTTTTCAAAAGTCAAATTCAACTTACCAATTTTAACAAGCATATGTTCTCTCGCAAGGCTCCGAGACATCCTGCAAAACTCATGAAGAACGTGATTCCTCCGACGAACATCATAGCGAACGACACGTGCAACACTAAATGAAGCACATTAGACGCCCTTGGTAGACGCGTGAGGCCAACTTCGAGAATTTCCTCTGAGAATGACCATCCACCTAACCCGACCATAATTATGCCTATGAGCTGTAGAAGGGGAGAAAGTGATCGATCAGATGCTTGTTCAATTGATGAGTGCATTGATAGTTGAGCACCGATACGTTGATTTACCCAGAATACAAAATTGAAGAAAAATAGCGAATATTTCACGCATGGTGAAATGGAGGATTCAAAATCCTCATCCGATCTGTAACGAGGGTCGAGTCTGAGATGTTTGCGCTCATAGGATCGTGACCGATGGGATCGGTGATGCTGGTGATGCTTACTCTTGGCATGAACCATGATTCATTTGAATCTAAAAGAATATTGCATGGAAAACATGGTGATTCTGGGTCACAATTGTGCTACTGGCAGCGGAACTCGTTTCTGTGGATAAAAAAGCTATCGGGCCTAGTAGTTGGTGGACATTGAGAAAAAATTAGAAGAAGCGTTGGACTGTATGACGTTGTTCTTGTCGAGCAATCATAGAAGTAAGCTCATAGTAATGCGGGAAATGTGGCTATAAATGATGCATAATGACACCGTTAACAGAGGGCGGTTGTTAACAATGGATTGTTGAGCATTAAAATCGTTGTCATGTTGATAGAATATTCTAATAGATTCTAGGAAGTTGTTTTTCTCCTCTTACGAGAAAAACTCAAAACTTCGGTCAGTCATCAGTTGTAAATAATATATATTATGATATTGGACTTAATTGATGGATTCAATCATCGGAGATTACCACGATTGCATATCTCAGATAAATATGTGACTAAAAAATTTTCTATTGAACATAACTGGTAACACAAAATGCACTTAGCTTAGTACAATAACATACATTTTACAATGAAGTTAATTTAACGCACATGCATTTGTGTGTGCTTTTCCCTATGCTGATTCAGTTACGGAGCGTAGAGTGCATTGAACCGAGGATGGTTATTATTAAGTTTGCACCGCTTGCCGTCACTGCAATAACATATTTTGCATGCCGTGCCAAATGGCCTTCGATGAACCACCAAACAACGTGGACCAGCCCAAAGAACACAACCATGCACAAATTGCAGTGTTGAGTTGCTATCGATACACACAGAAAAACAGACACAAAACATTGCAAATCGGTAGCATTCTTGCGAACACAGCACCAAGATCTCAAGTTGTAGAGATAGATAAGCCAAGACCACCCAATGCACAAACGCGAGAAATATAGGGATATATCTAAAGAAACGCTAGATGGCGCAACGGAGTCAATAGCGACGTAGTCTTCAAGTCAAGTCACTTGGATTGAATCAGCTGAGAATAGTGTTGTCATTGTTTCATCAATTAACATGTTTTCTTTCCAACTTTTTTGTGAATCATCATCTCCGCAACACTGCAATGTCATTCACTTTGATAATTAGTTGAACATCGTCTTACTTAATAATGTTGAGTAAATTTAGACAAGCATTTTATACGTTCGCCGGCACCTCCCAGGAATTGCCCGAAGAAGCCTATGACTACAATACGGACCAGCGCACTGGGCGTCTGGCAAGATCGGCATCGTTTCGAGGATTCAGCACAGTTAATGGATCGTTGACATCGTCTAGCAATCAACAAAACAATCACAGCAGCAGCAAAAAACATCAGTCCAGATCATATCTTGATGGTTACCCATCACCAACCACCAATAGTCTGAAGTTCAAATATTGGCGACCTGTATTTCTACAGCTTAAAACGGACGATGAAATTATCGTTTCTGCAGATCAGCAAATACGTCCCATCATATTACCTCGTGACACGTCTCGACTACCTTGGAATGCAGGATACGCTGAGGCAATCAATGCAGGAAAGTCTCAACGCAATGAGGACCAAGCTCATTTTCACTGCGGCACCTTGACTGTTCATGTATCAGACGAGAATATCGATTGTCTCATACATGAGATGGGATCTCGTATGGACCGATACGATCTGGTGCATAGAAGGTTTGATAGAACATTAGATATCAAGAGGCCTGGCGATGACGATGCAATAAGACGACGTAATGATAGGCGTTGCGCCAGAGTTTCTCGATCCATATCAATGATTGAAACAGTCCACTCGTCTCACATTCCCACGCGTACCGATCTTACAGAGCCGAATGTCGGCGTAGTTCACGAACTAGAGGAGATGATCAAATCAGACTCCAAAGAGGAAATCACCTCCGATTTGAAAGTAACAAATTCGAGCCAAAGTTCGTCTCCGGTAGAAATAATTTCAACTATTGGCAGTGAGCAAAAATTGCCATGGATTTATTTTGGTATATTTGATGGACATGCTGGCTCTGCTGTCGCAGTCGCCGCTACCAACACGTTACACAAAATTATAGCCGAGAAATTAGAGAGTGTCGCTTTGTTGCTCTTAGCATTATCTTTTGAGGAAGAGAGAATGACAACTCCAACGCCGGAATGTATTGATGGATCGGTGTGCAATGAGTCTGTGAATGAATTGAAATGCACTCAAGATAAGACAACATTTAACAACCCGCCTAGTGATAATAACCAAAACCTCGTTGGAAGCAGTCTTAAGCAGCAACCATTTAAATCAAATTTTTACAGCCCTGGAAGCCTTTCCATATCAACATTGAAAAGCCTTCTAGAAACTCGTGTTACCATCGACAATCTTATCACTGGTGCGTTAGAGTCATCTTTTTGGGCTATGGATGAGCTAATCGGGCGTGACAAAGACCAATACAAGATGCCTGGTGGTTGTACGGCCCTAGTGGCAATATTTATTTTAGGCAGATTGTACGTTTCAAACGCTGGTGATAGTAGAGCAATAGTGTACAAGAAAAAAGAGGCCGTGCCTATGTCATTTGATTTCACACCCAACTCTGAGCGAGATAGAATCAAGCGCCTCGCAATGCAATGCCCTCAATTCTTGGGCAATGAATTCACGTACTTGGAATTTTTTCGCAAACCCACTCGTCAAGACATTGGCAAACAGATGCTTTACAAGATTTTTTCAGGATGGTCATATAAGACCATCACCCACGATGATCTCAGAATTCCCCTCATACATGGAGAGGGAAAACGTAGTCGCGTTTTGGCCACTATTGGTGTTACTAGAGGCTTCGGCGATCACGAACTTAAAGCGCAACATAGTGATATACATATCAAACCATTTTTGACACCTGAGCCGGAGGTAAAGGTCTTGCCGCTGGCGGATGAAGATCTCACAAGTGACGACGTCCTCATTCTGGGAACAGATGGTTGTAAGTATAGCGTCAAGTTGACGCCGTCAACAGAGTAATTTTGAACAGAATTTCTTGAATCATCCAACTGCTGTCCCATTTATATGATATATATCTTTTTTTGACACTGATCTAATCTAAAAGCGTCTTATTGCTCACATCTTTTTATTTAGTGTGGGACGTAACCACCAACAATTACGCCGGCGAGATCGTGCAAAAGTCGTTTGATCAATTTCCAGACGACGGAGATTCAAAATATCGCTACATATCGGCCGCGCAAGATTTGGTTATGCACGCTCGCGGTCGCAATCAGCCATTACTAGGTTGGCGGGCGGTTGACGATATAACCGCTTTTGTTGTGCCATTGAAACCCTACCGCGACGAATATAATGCATGGAGACAATCTAGAGTAAGAGGCAAGCTTAATAATAGCAATTAATCAATGCAACGAATACCCAACAGACCTGAGATTCGAATAATAAAACTATGTCTCTTATAGGGGAGGATTCTCGAGATGGAATTCGAAAGCTTTCCCTGAAATCGAAATGTAATTTCTTCGAGTCATAAATAATTTATCGTAGTTTATGGATGTTGTTTGGACACAAATTGCAATTCACTATTCATTGAGGTGATATTAGGATAGAGCAGGTTGAAGTATCTCATGTTGAGTCTTGAGATGAGCGCTATGTAGAGCACTCTTACTTTAAGTTATGGTGTTTTCATAGAGTTTTACGCATTAATATCATCTTATAGCTGTTGAAGTCTAGACTCAATACGAAAGGTTTCTCTTTCAGTACTAAACAACTCAGATTTTTGCTTTGAATTTTGGTGTCTTGTAGTGTTTCTTGTTTGCTCTAGATGGGGCGAGACAAATTTGTCACACTCTCCGTTATAGCTTGAAATGATATTGGCTGATTTCACATCTCAGTTGAGGTGAAAGCATAAGAATAATTGGCTAACTTTACTTAGCTTGACATTCATATTGTTTTTAAATACTTTGTGCAAAACACA
Organism: Fragariocoptes setiger; assembly: GCA_019968535.1. Taxonomy (NCBI): domain Eukaryota; kingdom Metazoa; phylum Arthropoda; class Arachnida; order Trombidiformes; family Phytoptidae; genus Fragariocoptes; species Fragariocoptes setiger. The sequence goes on along the minus strand of JAIFTH010000586.1, from coordinate 3,922 downwards.
TACGGTGGCTATGCAGCTTTGGATGTAGGTTCACTAAAGAGTTGAGAGTATCAAGTGCTTTTAAGTTTGTAAGTCGGGATATTCAGAGAAATTACTTTAATCATCGAACGACAAATGACGATTGTCGTCGATAATATGATCTTAATTGCTTAATTTCATAGGGCGATCTTTGAATTGGTCTTTATGGTATACGAACTGAATTATAGTGATATTGTCTTTTTTCTTTGATAAAGCCTTGTGGCCATTGCTATTGTTTTACATTATGGCTTTATGGTTGAAGTAATCATTTTTTGTTCAGTCGGAGTATTGATACTATGACAACTTACACTCGACGCCTTTTACCGACAACGTGTACGTTATTGTTGTGAGGACGCACGTAACGTGGCGGCCGACCGGTGCCCATGTTGGGCTGGGGTGGAGGCGCCACATAGTTTGGATTCATAGGCATTGGCATGGGCGGCCCCATTGGCGGGACTGCCTGTTGCGGATGCGCTTGGGTCATGTAGCCGAAAGGGCCCGCGTGCATGCCCATATGTTGTGGATGTTGTTGCGGACCCATCGGATGATTCATATTCATCATTCCGGCCGCTTCGGCGTAACTGTGAGGACCACCTTGTGGACCCTGCATCATGTTAGGCGCTGGCGCCATTTGGCCGTACGACCCGTCAGGCGGACCGTTCATCATGTTCATCTGAGCTGCACCGACCGTTTGAGGTGTCCCAGACGGAGGTCCTTGGTCAGGTTGCATGCCCACACCTGATGGTCCGGCATAACCGACACCTGCAACGCCATCAAAAGGATTGCCTTGAGGGCCACTAGCACTCGAAGGCTCGTTATTCATCACTTGACGAAGTGCATGCTCTTGCCTGTCGAGCATGTCTTGCAAGGCATTAGCTTGCAAACGTAGCTCTGTTTCTTGTTGACGCAATCCCGAATAATCGCCCAATTGTTGGCGACGCAAGACTTCCTCTTCACGCTGTCTCAACATCAAGTCATGCTGACGGCGTTGCTCTTCACGTTGCTGTTCGTCACTAGCGTAATGACTACTCATTTCTTTCATCTTTTGAGCATTATCTTCCATGCGTTTCAATTGATCACGCAAGGCTTGTGCATCATGCTCTAATCTGGCACACTCAACTTGCTCCTGGAGTTTGCGACGCGCTTCGGCCGTCTCCTCCTCTAATCGTTCACGTTTTTGTCGCTCAATCTCATACAATTCTTTCCATCTAGTGGCGAACGCATGCTCGAACGTACCCGGCTCCGAGAAGCGTGGCCCGACCTCACGTTCTACACGGAAATTGTGAGAATTTCTGTTCAATTGACGCTCGGTGAAACCTTCTTCTTCGTCACGCGGGTCAACGAGCTCGACAAGCACAGGCCTTGGAGTACGAGTGAGCATTAGATTCTCTTGCTGACACTTTTTCACTGCATACAGTGCTGACGACTTACGTGCAAACTCTACGATTCCCTCGCCTATTGATCTGCCTCTATCGTCGACGATTATCACCGCACGCTCCACCTCGCCAAATGAACGGAATGCATATTCGAGTAGTTCATTGGTGACTAACGGTGACAAGTGTTTGACGCGTACCGCAGCAGCGTGCGCCGCCAATCTAACACGGATGACTCTGCCCTCATAGTTTTTGTAATCTAAAGCTGCGCGCGCTGCCTCGGCGTTTTGTCTATAATCCATTTTTACGAATGCAAACGCATTCTTAGGTCCTAAAAATACCTCACCAATTTCACCGAATGGCTCGAACATTTCGCGCAATGCTTTCTCAGTTATATTGTTGGGCAAATTTCCAACGAACAATCTACAGCGACCTGTGAATTTCTTCTGAACAGACTCTGTACCTTCTGTGCCCAATATTTGCTGCAGATCAACTGTCGGTGCGCCTGGAATGAATTTGATGGCACCAGCTCCTGGGCCGACGTATGGGGCACGCGAATCACGATCCATGGCATCACGTTGGCCTCCGTGATTGTTATTATGATTGTTGTTGTTGTTGTCTTGATCATTCTTGTTGCTTTGATGAAATCGCTTATTACTGCTGCTGTTGCCAACATTTGCATTGCTACTGTCTGCGCGTCGTTCATCTGGTTCAATTATAACAACGTCGTCACTCCGGTTATCATGCTGAGCGGATGGCTTATTGCGATTAGCAAAAGCAGCTTTACGTTTACGTGCATCGACTGATCTATCAAAGGCGCGTCGGCTGTCAGACTGTGCCAATGCTTGATTTTGGCCTCTATTCTGTTGACCTGACATGATGCACAAGATGATGTGATCTGTCGAATTCGAATGCTAGTGAATGATGTCAATTAGGTTGACGTTGTCAAATTCCTGAAAAAAAACGTTGTGAATGGGAATTAATATCGATTACTAAGGATAAATATCGAATATATAGAGAAACGGTGTGTGACCACGAGTGTTCCATTGAACAATCGAGGCTATTGAACAAGAACAAAGACAGACAGTCCGTCGCTGGCATGTAGCGTCGTGACTGCTCCTGCGCCGGCAGGCTACCATATTTACTCCGTATTATTGCGCCCTCTATTTTTACACCGCGTAGTATATAAACAATATCTCTTTTCAATAAACACACAGTTGAGCTATAACTCTCGTCGCGTACACATCTCCAAAACTGCAGATTAGACTCTTCGAATCACCACAAAATTGGTAGCAGAGAGTGGTTGGTTAGAGTAGGCAATCAGATAGGTAGTTTTGGGGAAAATTTTCAGTATCACCAATACAGTTTAGATATTATATAGTCTAGTATAGTGATGGCAGAGACGAGTCAGATAGCAGAGATGCTAGCATTCTTGATGGCTGAGAAGACAGCGTCGCATCTAAACAACATCATCACCACACTGACGGTATTCACTGGAAAGTCGGACGTGGAAGAATTTTTATCGTCGGTTGACACGGCTACTGGTAATCTCACTCAGATTGAGAAGTCGACAGTAATACAGCGTCAGATTCAGGGCCCGGCGAGGACGTGGCTTGAAAATGTCAAAGTCCGAGGACTCAGCGAAGGCCGGGTCAACTCATTTAATTACGAAACGATAAAACAAAAATTGCGAGAACGATACGGCTATGCGGACAGCCAATCAAGATTTTTAGCTGACCTTCGTAACTTGAAATTCAATGAAGGAGAAAAGTTATCAGAACTTGTTGACACGTTTGTAAATCTTTACACAAAGGCTTACAAGACACATTGCGATGATGCAACAATCCGTGAAATCTTACTAGTCCTGCCAGCGAGCATCAGAGCAGAACTGAGTATCTATATAAACACGGCATCTATTTCGTCACTTGAAGATTTTAGCATCAAAATCAGGCAATTTGAAGAAACTGTCTGGCCAATAAGAGCGGCTTTTTACCAACAAAGCAGCGCTGAAGTGCCGGAAAAGATAGCAACTGCCGTGTCTGTGGCCATGGAGAGGACAAGAAAGAAGATGGTCCAAGACTTTGAAGAAAGTCTTAAGAGACTTCGCTCCAGCCAGTACAACTCTGACGCCAAATGGCAGTCGCGAAAATCGAACACAGTAAGTAACACTCGTGGCCCTAGAGCCGAGCCACAGAAAAATGATAATAGGCTTGCCATCAAAGACGAAAGTCAAGTCAAGAGCGAATCCAAGGTAGATAAAGCGCCGGCCAAGTGCTACCGCTGTCAAGGTCCGCACTATTTGAGCCAGTGTCCGTTACCAAAAAACAAGACTCGACGCCAGTAGGGGCTGCTGTCGCGTTACAGGCGACAGGGGCGAAGGTACTGGAGGGAAATTTAGTGGTAAATGGGTTTTGGGCTAAGGCGTATATCGACACCAGAGCCGAGAATTCTTTTATCCCAGAACATGGTATCATCATAGTAGTAAGGGGGTACACTAGTTATGGGATTTTTTCAGTTGGAGTTATGGGATT
>JAIFTH010000585.1:0-22079 GCA_019968535.1 Fragariocoptes setiger | reverse complement strand
GATTGCCCTCTTTCTCATTATTATTTATTGTTATTGTGTGTGTGTGTGTGTGTGTCTGTAAATTATCACCTCATGATAATCGTGATTTATCGAAATCAGCATTCACACGCTTTGATAGCGAGTCTGCTGCTCGATTGGCTTGCTCAATGAGCTTGCGTGATACTTAACGTTCCGCCGATAGTTCCGGCATTGCGACATTCAACAATTGAGTGTCGAGAATTATTCATCATTGTTTTGGCCCAGTGAACGAGTTGTTTTCAAGACTCGCGACGACTGTATCGCACATCATCGACATTTATCGACATTGCAGCAATTGTATCATTGCCGAGGTGTGCGAGATTTTTGTCACTTGTCTCAAGCAAAATACAATACATAAAAAACGTTGTCTTAAAAAAGCAAACGTTCACTGAGTCATTAGTTGATGACAAATAAGCTGAGATTGTGCCGTCTTGCTTGGGGTCTGACGCACGCGCTTACAATAATCATACACGCTAGTAATAATATCAATCACTAGCCAAATTAGTAAATGGCCTTAGCTTAACCAGCTCTTCGACTTCATTCAGTTCCAAGGGCAACATGAGTGCGTGCTTGTATATGATCAATCAATCGATTTGCTTTATCAATTTGTTCACTTGCTTGCTGTCAATGTTTTTTTACCGGTACAATCGACGGGGTGCTTGCGCAACCCCTTAACTACAGCCACGACGACTCCCTGGCTGCTACGAACAAATCAAACAACAAATCACGAGCATCTATCGATTGGCAGTCAAGTGTTTGTTAGCCATCTAACATTCAAGAATTGCCTTTTTCGCCTTTACGATTTATTATGGCCTGATGCGCACGCTTGTCATCGTCGCCGTTCTCATTGTCGTCAATCGTCGGTGGGTTTCATACATCCATAAGCTTCAGCCTCATACACTTTATATTTCTTACACTCTTCGTGTTGTAGTATGAAAGTGAACATTGCCTCACTCAGCAAACATCAATGCAGCACCGGCGGTGGCGGCGGCGCTAATCACAACAATAACAACAATGATTGGCTGCTGGAAGCTCCCGTATTGTCGAATCAAATAAACCCACACTGGCAATCGACTACACACTTACTCCTATTGTTTATTGCGGGCGGCCTACTCAACACTAACTCACTAATAAGAGGCTCACTTGCTGCATTCAATACTTATCTACCTTGCAATATTAAGCCATATATTGCGTATTCCACAATGACACGTACCGCCGAGCTTCGTGTTTAAGCTTGCCAATTTCTCTTCGGTTTCTCAGTCGCCAATTTATTTTTCGGGCTTTACATTGTGAACTGCTTGCGACAAACAAATGCTACACTCAACTAATGCTAGCATTACAAGTATTCTATCATTTCATACAAATATCGTCTTATCGCCTACACATAAACTCACACACGCACATAGAGAAACATTCAATCAGCGATAAGACTGAAATTCACTTTGTCGGCCACTATTGTTTGATTGTCACGTCGACAGCTGTCATTTGCTATCCGCCACTTGTCACTTGCTTATTACAGCGCAATCGAATAATATTAGCACCCAGTTTGTACGCAATTCCCTCACGGACGTACGTAATTTAGTATGTACGTATTCAAAGTTTTTGAGAACATGAAGGGATAACAGTTTGTGACTGAAAGCGGTGAGTGATGCAACTATGAAACAATTGGCAATAACTGGTTTGATATGAACAGCAAAATGGATCAGGGATTTTCATCGGAGAAGCTGTTGGCTACAATTATCATTTGGTCGCGGTAGCGGCCGTCAGATCGGTTGCATATATCATCTGTACGAACATCATCAATGTGAATGGCACCAAAATCAATACATGTGATCATCGTTACATGAACATTGAACATTGCAATGCTGTTTAAACAGACGTATCGAGTCTATATTTGTCACATCATCCGTTCAGATGATTGGGTAATCACTACAGATCGTATGGTAGCGGCTAGAATCTTTGATTGATATCACTAATTGTTATTACGACGGAGACGTTTGACAATGAATGGTCTTGGTGTGTTGATATTAAATCAATGTTCAAGATATGCTCTGTGAGTGTTGTGTGTTAGTCAGTTCCTCCAGGACATTATATGCTGAAGGTGGCAAAATTCCCGCGACTTACTATCGCCCTGGATAGGTCGTAGATTGTTAAAGTATAAATAAACTAACTATCTGCGATCGACTCATCGATGTATCAATGATATCTCCGATGTGAAATCATTCTTTGTTGTTCGTGTGTTGCCATTCTGTCTCATCAATTTCCGTGTCCTTGATAATGTACCGTCTGACGCCAACATGGGAGCCGATTTTCTGATGTTTTCTCTCGACATACATCAATTCTCCTGAATCGCATGATTTCATTCGTTGAGCGGTCTCATTCAACACGTGACAACAAAGTAGGCTTGTCATAGTAAATTGAATGACTACTATCCAGGATCGATAATAAATAAAGATTGATTCCCCAGTTCGACATTTGGCAATGAAACGCCAAGTAAGAGGAGATGTTCAATGTCATTTGGCCACAGTATCTGATTTTTTGAGGGATGAATTGTTGATTTGAAAGTCACGAAAATCTAGCGCACGAGCAATCACGCACAAGCATCTGAAACTCACTGGTACACGAGGGACAAAACTCACGAGATCTGTGCGCTGAAAGTACAAGGTAATTTATACTATTGTGATATTCTTTATTTTCATCGTATCTTAGACGGTAAAAGATAATATTCATTGCATATATTAAAATTTAATCGATGTATGAATCATAATACTTACTTAAGGAGCCATGATTGCAAATATTGAAGCAGTATTAATGTAATGAAAATGAAACAAATTTCATTTTCACTATTTAGCGCATCATCTTACAGGCCCCGAATAGAAGCTTAGGCGCGCTATTTTCAGCAATTGTCAATCCAACAGTATGCACCTGCTATACCGCATAAGCTCATACGCGATAGCCCCTACAACTAAAGATTGATTTCTTCTCGACTCAAACTACTGATAACTTGAATTAATATTAAACCCTAACCTTTATAAATTGATTATTATCAATATTCATGGTGTCCGGTTTGAAGAACGCGCCCGTGATTAAATTCTCATCACAACTATTGGCTATTTCCAATATAATTTACGTTTGCGCGAGGATATCCGCGGCGAGACGCTGTAATGAAGTTTTGGCCTCACGAAAATTTATAGATAGCAACGTATATTATTGGCACTCATATTATTGCTACAGCTCCATTGTTAGTAGTTGATTAGTAATTGACAAATTAAAACTCAAGTCATGCCTTCAAAAGTTGGTAAAAATGCTCAAGAGCGTCAGGCCGATACTCCAGAAACCCAGATTGCTTCCACGCCGGCGACAGCCACGAGTTCTGCAACACCCGTCAGCAACGCTCGTAGTAGTCATAGGCGTCGTATAAAATCGAAAATGTTGGCTGACTTCTACTTGCCGTCCATAAATAAAGGCCAAAACAAATCCAGAGAATCGTTGGTCTGTAAATCCGACGATCATGCGGACGCACACATACCTAGAACCTCTAGCAACCACCAGAAAACATTCAATCAAAACCAATCATGGGCCCCCGAGCCACCGCCACCGTCGGCCTCTATAAGTATAAGTGAAAACATCACCACACAACCAGTAGTAGTTGAGCAGCAATCTGCCGATGTGAAAAAAACAACAGTCGATCAACTTGATTCTCTGAGAGAAGAATCGGTCGGACAATCCGACAATAACGATGCGTTGATCGATCAGAACGATAATATGGATACATCAAATTATGAAACTGAATTAGATGTTAAACCGGCTGTCTCCCAAATCGAATATACCGTAGGCGTACCCCTGGAAGATAAACAAATTGAGAAGAACAACGAATCGCCTCTCGACCAAGTAGATAAAGGAGGATTGAACAGGCATGAGGAGCAACAGCCAGAGACCGGCAAAGCAACCGAATCGCAAATATCAGTGGGCCCATCTGATATAACCATCAGGAATAATGACGACAACGATATCTCTAACATTTCTGTGACTACCAACACTACTACTACTACTACTAGTACTGCACAACATATCTCTTGCAACCACGAGAAGACACTCAATTTGCAGTCGTGGACGCCTGAACAAGTGGCTGAATTTATATCGTCTAAAGGCTTTTTGTCAGAAGCAGCTCTTTTCAAAGAGCAAGACGTCGATGGATTGTCTTTATTACTAATGCAAAGAATCGATTTCTTAACAGGATTATCTATGAAGCTCGGCCCTGCCCTGCAAATATATGATCATGTCCGACAATTGAAGGAGGCCGATATCTGCTGGGCACATCATCAAAAAACTCATGTTCAAGGGCCTCATCACATCTGATTCTTTGACTTGGCTCGTATGTGAGCATCTTATCAATTAGATCAAATAGTCGCACATGTGACTTTGTTGTGTCGGCCATGTACTTTCTCACTGGTTTGCAATTATCTTTAACATAGATACCGGGTTGACTTGTGTCGTCCCATTCCAAGTAACCGTGCTTAAAATAACGTGTTCGTGTTTTCGTCGCCATCCGGTATGGTATTGTGCCTAACATGCGCTCCATCATTGCTAAGTGTTCACGATTGTCATGCGTCTGAAACATGGTCAGCCCGCTGTAAAGTTCAAATAATATGCAACCGATGCTCCAAATGTCGCATGGTTGCGCCCAACCGAGCTCAAGTATAACCTCGATGGCTCGATAATGTCTAGTTGATACTATCTTTGAATGGTACTCGTGATCGAATGTTGCCGAACCAAAGTCAACCAATTTAATCGACGGATTTTTGAGGACCTTATAAGTTTTGCCCATCAGCTTGTTCGTTGGATACGCTAGATCGTAATCCTCACATATGAACAAGATATTCTCAGGCTATTTTGTTTTCGTCGTTCATATGTTCATACATCAAAGCAGAAAGGTGAACAGAATGAGAGAGAAAAAGAAGAAGGTTAGTCATAATGTGGCCATAACAACCGACGTGTTAAAAAGATCTGACATTTGACTGTAGTGTAATGTTCAAATATGTCAACAAGGTAATAAAATAAAAAAATGAATGAATCAACTAACCTTCAAGTCTGTATGCGTAAGTTTGTTTTGATGCAAATAGTTAACGGCTAAACTGAGCTGATATCCAATGATACGCACGTGATCCATCGGATAAGCCTGATAATTGTTTGATTTCATAAAGTCGAATACGCTGCGGCCTAAAATTTCAAACACTATGCACATGTGGCCGTGATAATCGAACCAGCTAAACATCTGAACGCATAAACGGCGTCCGGCCTCACTTAATAAGCTAGACGATGATGACGCATTAGTGTTATCGCCCTCTAGTGTGTCAGTAGTCGAATGATTATTTGAAGAATTAATATTATTGTTAGAGGACACGGTGGCAGTGTGTTGATTGGTGCTCCTCAATTTGAGCTTCTTCAATACGTTAATCTCGTACATTGCAGCATCGCGATATTTGTCAATATTTTTGATAATCTTTAGGGCATAATATTTAGTTCTTTCATTGTTAGCACTGTGATGGTGGTGTGAACGGTGATGACGAGACTGTGCTGACGACGTTGTTGTCGACTCGTATTCGTGACGGCCACGATTGGTCCTAGAAGAATTCATGCTATGAGGCTCATAATAATTGTGATGCCGATTGTTGCTATGAGTTTGATGATGGTGGTGATGATGATCATGATGCCGACGGCGTTCATTGTCACTCAATCGGTGCCTATGATGCTGATGGTGACGATCGTAGTCGTCATCTTCATCGTCCTCGTACGATGACCGGTGTCGTTGCGCATACAAATCTTCGACTTTGGCCACTTGTGCAAAAGTGCCCTGGCCTAAAATGGCTCGCACCAGATAACGTTTGGCCAACACATCGCCATTTTTGAATATCAGATGTCCGTCTTTGTCGTCTTCAATCACAGTTTGTGCTGATGGAGATTCCTCCAAACGATGATGCCTATGCTCGTCGATAGGCACTGAATAGCGTGGCCTCTTCCTTGGCTGGGCCATTTCATAGGAGACGCATGAATAAAAAGTAAATTAATATAGAGATTAATGTTTTGTCGAGATGTTCGTCGGCACCGACAACGACAGACGCCTAGCGTTGATCGGCGTCTGACTGCCTGCTTGTCTGTTTGTCTGTCCGTCCGTCCGTCTGTCTGCCTGCTTTTGTGTGTGCCTACTTCTACTGTTGGTGCTGCTGCGTCAAGTTTCTGTGCTGTTGCCCGACATATACACACACACGCACACAGAGGTTACCCCGATTGTCAATGACACACGCACTCACACAGCGAATCGCAATGGTTATAATCGGGCGCCCGATTTGAATTTTCTCGCGTGAAGATTCCATCGCACACACACACTGTACTAAACTTTTGCAGCTTTGATTGTATGAATCTCGCACACACTTGTTTCTCTCTCTCTCTCTCTCTCTGCCTTTAGCTCGCTCACTATAGAACTCGTTCTTGTCTTTGTAATCTTTTTCTCTTCCTGCGAGCTTGCTCACGTGCACTGACTTGTGAGATAATGGCACACTGGCAAAAAGTGCGACCGCGAACAGAATTAGCAATAGTTTGATAGAAAGAGAGAAAAAAGCCAAGTCATTCCCAATAATCTATCGATGCGTTTGTGTGTCAGCATTGATCGGAGCCCAGTTGATTGGCGCACCGCTGAGGTTTCGGGCAATTGTTCGTCGTTCAACACCCAAAAAGTCACACGGGAAGATCACTCACTGAATGCATTCAAACAGTGTGTGTTCGATTATGACGACGACGAAAAATATGGTACAACTTGAGTACTGTCGATACGTCACGCACGCACATGACGTTGATTATGATACGACGATCGTTGCGGTTGCGGTTGTTGTTATTTCTGTTGTCACGTTGATGACACGCTTGCTGAATAACGTTATCAATACATTGCAAGTGCGTTATTCACATCTAATCTGAACACGACGAGCGACACCTGCCATAACGTGATGATATAACGTATCGAATTTTCGAACAATCGAGCAGCAGAAGAGTCCTTCACACTTTCAACTACCTGCCAGCCGCCTATGGTTATTAAGATCAGGTCATATGCGGTACAAGCTTACCTCTTCGCTCATGGTCAACGACAATGTGGTGACAGACATTCGGGCGTCGCCCAAGCTCGAGTGTGAACGTGACGAGCGACCTGTTGTTATTGTTGTGAGGGACGCCGAACGTGTCAAGCGTGTGGCATCACAACCACAACAATCCAGTTCATCTGAGCGATATTTTAAGGGATATTGTCGATGATGATTGTCCATACTGAACGGATGCTCAGGGCCAAAGTGGCCCACCGGCATCATGCCGCCCTCACACAACGACAATATGCATTTATTATTATTATTATTATTGTTGTCGTTTATGTTGTTATTGTTGTTGCTCTTCTTCTCGTAATTTGGTATGGCCGAGATCATTGTCTACGGCTAAAGCTTTGTCAATTTGACCAATGACTTTCACGAATGATGTTCTTAACGATGTGCTTATAGCGGAACATGAATTGCAATTATAGAAGGTTCTATCTTGAGGTCAGTCGTATTTTTTCTAGTCCTCTTCGGATGATGATGACGATGGTGATATAATTATCTAACAACTTGATGTATTGATATATCTAAATAATATTAGCATGTGAGCTGTGTTTGCAATGATGTGTGCATGATAAATGCCTATGTGCTTGAGAGCAAATCATGTATATGTGTTTATCTGTGAGCGTGTGTGTATGGGTCTATGTGAAAGATGTTACGAGACACAATAGTACAATGACAAAGTCTAATACGACAACAATAATGAATTTTAGTTCGTATGCGAGGCCTCGCTCGTCAACGGCCTAAACACAAATGTCGTGCTCGGCGCTCGTTTCTCGTCTTTCGTTTACCACAATTAGCAGGAGCAGCAGCACCACGAGAGAGAGAGAGAGAGAGAGAGAGAGAGAGAGAGAGAGATAGAGCTTACCACATGAGAATGAAATTGGCAAAAGCGTGCAAAGCAGCCGCTAGGCAAAATAGCAACCAAAACGAACGACAACCACAGCGACGCGGCTACGAAGACGACGCCAAGACAGCACAGGCAGCGACACTAAAAGTGGCGCCGTTGGCCTGTAATTGAACCACACTCGCTCTTTGCACTGGCACTCTAACTCACACAAGACACTGACGTTGAATGTAGCAGTCAATCAACTCCGACAACGACCACGACCACGACCACGACCACGACCACGACCACGATTGGGCCGCTCAACTTGACTGGCTCCTTCAACAGGCACAATTCAACTAGCTTGCGATCATCAACTGACGATGAACGAGCATGTATATGTGTGAATGGGGAAGTGTGCACTAATAAGCACTAAGGCGAGAGGATAAATAATCCGTGCGTGCAATGATTTACGTGCGATCGTGGCCGAGGATTCGGCCAATCTTATACTCAACAAAAAGCGACGTGTTGCGGGCCAACTACCAGCCAGCAAATCAATAACCAGTCAATAATTGTCGATCAATCAATTACGCTCCTAAACTGCCTTTGCCTGATTACTGTTTGTTGCTTGCTTTACTGAACTTGGTGCCAACTGTGCTTGTACTGTCCCCTAATTGTATTAGTGTAGTGTGACTGCTATTGATTGAGAATTGATTTAACTTGCTGTCGTTGACTCATCCATTGACGATCATTCACTCGATTGATCGCTAATTTGCTCGATCACTCGTTCACTTGCTGGCTGACATATGAATTGCACAAAATGATCGTCATCGCGATCATCATCATGATCTGAGAATAACGGATTCTTTCAGCAGCACTTATCGTGGCACAAGTAATCGTAGCAACATCTTGCCGCGACACACTCACAATTGCTCTTACACACAATGTTTGCTCGCTTGTTCGACACTGTTGGCTGGCTGGCTGACAGACTCACTCACTGACGGAATGAATAAACAAAAGCTGGTTGACAGTCTTAGTAAAATTTCGAACATACAAAATGCATTGTATACTTGATATACGTGACCTCGACAGCATCACAACAGCTGTAAATTGCATGCAATCGCAAAAAAAACAGGAGCAAATGAGGACCAATAGCCGTTTCTAATACTGACGAAGTCCCCTTACAACTAAATTCTAATTGTGTGTTGTGTAATTCAGTTTCTTTTCTTTCCTCTTCATTATTCATCCATTCATTCATTCTAAGCGGGAATATGTCGTAATAATAATTACAGCAGTTTTTGAGCGCTAACATTCTTGAGTTGAGCTTAAAAATTAGCTTTTGCTTAGTCTAGCTTACAGGCAGACTACTATACAATCCTCTTATGAGCTGTATGAACAGAAAGCTCCCTAAACTAAGAAATTATAGAGATTGGTGAAATTAGTGAGTGCTCAGCATAGAAATGGGTGCAAATGTTATTGTGTGAGATAAATTACGTCATAATGAATCACGAGCGGACACAGAATGAGGCGCACACAATCCCAGATAGTATGAGCATAGGCTAATAGCGTGTAAATTAGCGTCATGTTTCGCGTCTTAGTATCTGTCACTTTTGCAAAATTCTTGTAGTTCACTTGCTGCAATGGCACTGAGCCAAGAGTTGCTGATGACCTGCAGCTGCTGCTACTGTTGTTATTTTGTGACAAACACAAACTTACGTGAGTCACAATGGGATAAAAAGTCCACTATAGAGAACAATTCTCTCTCTCTCCTCATTCTATTTTGTCACCAACGAACAAATGAATGCGCCACGGGCTAGATAGTAAACGTCTATTGACACTAAAAAACTCTTTCGCCTGATGCACGAGCAAAGCAATCCTTGCATAACAATAGTCGAATCACGCGACAGGATAAGCTAAGGATTTCTGTATGAGCGAATCATAAATAAAAGCTAAGACCTTTGCTAAGCTCATCTAGTACGTGCGGTATGAAATGAGTATGAGTTTTTTTTAATCTCAATCTTTTCACGTGATTCCCTTTTAAATCTTCAGTAAGTTTTGGATTTTGTTCCTTTTTAAATCTTTTTTAAGAATAGATATTTGAGAAAAATGTGCTTTAATCATAAATCAAATTCGTGATATTATAGTCAACAGGTCAAGCAACAAGTTTAGATCAAATTTGTACCAGTTGATACGCAAGTGCTTAGTAATTTGGTAGTTTAAATTAGAACGAGACCATGATCTAATTGGTTAGATGAGCTGCCATTTACTTTCTTATCATTGCTATAATTGGCTAATCAGAGAATCTTTCAGCGCAACTCAATCATGATCGAATATGATCGTCAGTATCAAACTAGAGCAAACAATGAACAAAAAGAAAACAATTATAAGTGATTAGATCAATTGTATCTTGGTAAGCTTACTCTCTGACTTTTGACTTTGAGAGAGAGAGAGAGAGAGAGAGATCCAGGAGAATTGCAAGAAGAGGAACATGTGCTCTCTAAATGCACGTTAAGCATTTACGTAAGGAGCAATGTCTAGCATATTATGAGAGATCTTTGTCAAGATAAGGGTCTTGCTTGACGTTGATGCCAACAAATCAATTTTACTCAATTAGAGAGTCAATTCAATTGAGAGATCATTCGATGAACTCGTGTCACAATTATTTACATTGAATTCACTGTGAATAAAATTATACTTGAAAGAGTCAGAGATGGCCACTAGATGGCACTGGATGTAGCAAAACATTACCGTAAACATGATTGCCGAATATCCCAGCAAGTGTAGCACCCTGTATTTGAGTTTGTTCATTTGTAACATTACACATTTAGACATGTTCTCTCTGAATTGGAATTCGACTCACGATATGAATAAATGAATAGCTGCGGTGTGCAGTAACGATGTGAATTCCGACAAACGAAACAACATTAACAGATAGAGAGAAAGAAAAAATATGCTTCACATTGCAATAAATCATTTGTTAACGTGTACATTGCACACTATTGTTGTTTGGTTGTTGTGTGTGCGTCTGTGTGCACCTGTCACATAGACACAACACGCTACGTATATGTAGCAATGCCAACGGTCACAAAATGACCTCCAATGAAGTTGCACGTAGAGAGCTCTCACATTGAGCTTCTTCTCTCACAAGTTTCAGAGCGTTGGCGGTGACTTACTGTCTCTCTGTCTGTCTGCTAGTTGTGCACAATCTTTTCACGAAAAGAGACAAACGAACTTTTTAAAACTGAACTGAACTTGAACAGACTGGCACTAGAGACTGACGGCAAAGAAGCGACGGCAGTGGCGGCACAACACCAAGTTGTATCGTCGTTGACCTTTGTTTTGTTTTATCCCGTCTGTTTGTTTGTTCCGAGAGGATCATTTGTCTTGCGTTGTATTTAAACATTTGCATTTCCCAAAATATTGTTCTCGAATCATTATCATTCTCTTATTGTTGTTCATAGTAAGTTGGACCCAACAGTTAATCGCAACAGTTAGCGATCCAAAGGATGAGCTACAGAATCAATAAGATAAGATAAGATAAAATGTAATGTAATGAAATAAACAAATAGAGAAGCTCAAAAGACAATAAGAGAAATGAGTGTTCTGCGCTCAACAAGTGAGAAATTAATTAAGCAAACAAAATGTAACAATAAACTTGAATCGAGCAGCATTAATCAAATGCGATTTCCGTCGTACACAATGCAACAATCAAGAATCTATTAACACTATTTTTTGGGCGACTGTTCCGCACAGGTAGGCACACAGACGGATGGACGGACAGGCAGGCAGGATGGCAATCAGGACCCGGTAGGAAGTGTGAGCTGGTGATCGAATTATGTTCGAGATGTTCAACAGATTATACAGAACAGAAAACAGTGCACTTTTTTCAAACAGTATTTTCATGTTCAACTAAGCGTTACATCTTCTAAACCATGGGCATTGTTGTTCGGTTTAGTTGCTTCACACAATAGCATTATGAGTGCTTGACAGTCACAGCTATGATAAATATATAGCATTCTTCTCAGGAATTTCTCGTAAAATACTAGTTTAAATTAGTTTAAATTACATTAGAGATGAACCTGTACTTCCAAATGTAGTACGCTTACAATGAAGAGCTGTTTGCACAACTATCTTGCGGCATTTTTGATTCACTTGACATGAAGTGACAATCGTTTGGCTAGCTGAAGCTTCATCATTTGATTCGAGCTCGCTGTATTACATCATATAAACGAATGAACAATCCAATTAACAAGTGAATCAATTACGAGATGAAAAAATAACACTTGAATGAATGAGCACTTGCAGCGAAGTCAGCGTCCTCCTTGCTGTTAGTTCATCAGTGAGGATGAAATCAGAAGAGAAAAAGAGAATCGTCGTGTGGAGTCTTTTTGATCATATGTCGGCGAAGCGTATTTGCAATGCAAGAAATTTGTAAGCATGTTATGACAGTCAGATTGGCAAATAATCTGAGCACAGGGTCGATAACGAATCTTGTCATTGTTTAGATGAACGAAAAATGAACCCGTAACGACTATAATAGCGGCTACGCGAAAACGATACCCACGCGTACAAATAATGCTGACTGTAATTGTTATTTTTTTATTGTCTTTTTTCAGTGTGTGTGTGTGTGTGTTTCCATCATAAGGAGTGTGAGTTGTGTGTGATTTTGATTGCAAAATGTGTATACATCAACAAATGGTGGTTTGTGACCTCCAGAGAGCAGGCAAATAAAATCCTTAGGTCTCCCATGCAGAATTATCACTGTGCTGTGTGTTATAATCAGATGACAAGCATGAAAAGTTACACAGGTACACATGTGACAATGATAACTATGTCCGACCAAGGATCAACTGTCGATAGAACGGTGCCACATTTTATTTCATTTTTATTGTCCGTCTCGTGTTTTTTTTGTAATAGGCTTCTCTTCATTTTAGGGAAAAATCAAGCACAAGTCCAGTTTATTGGCACACTGTATTATCACTTAACAATTACATACAAGAAATCTTCAGAAATTTAAATCAATTGTAGATTAGCGAAAAAGTGTTACACACCACAATGTTTCACAGAACACCATGTAGCACTCACAGTGCTGCACCCAGGTGCCAATTAATAATGTCGGCCTTAATAATTGTGATAACAACAATATGCTCATTCAATTCACAGACTATCGAATGTCGGCCGACGTTGCGAAATGATGTTTGCGAACAAAGCGTCGTCGATATTAGAATCATGGATCATTTGGACGGACGTTTAGTGTCGACGAGCACGGCTAGCTTTGCCTTTACATCGCCTTATTTGCGTCGCTTCAATTGGAAAGCGTAAGTTTGAGCCAAGATTATATAGCCGGTCAATATCTTTTGAGGCACACATGATAATCTTACTCATTTATTCATACTTGTAGATTTGTTGTGAACAAAAATGATACAGTGCGATTATTGGGCCTCAGCGACACAATACGGGAGACATCATTGTCCGAATTGGCTCAAGATCAACAGAAATTTGTTCAGTTGACACGCACTAAAGCGTTTGATAATTTCTATTCTCTCAACGGTGAGCTAATCAACGCTCACTTGATCGATTTAAAGAGGACTGGCGGAAGAGGGGGCAAAATTGTGGTGCCACCCGAATCGACGCCGTTAGAGCCGCGCACGACAATAATAAGTGCGCAAGGCAGTGTAGTGAGTGGCGTCAAGTCTGTCATCACCAGTGAATCGATGATGACGTTTCGCAATCGCGACGAATGGACTTGGTGTGAATCGCACAAGAAGAAAGTGATGCCCTTCGAGTGGGCGCATGTGTTTGTGTTTCACGAGCTAATAACAGTCGTGAAAACAGACGGCTCGCTATTAATGCAAAGCGAATACTTTTACGGCGGAAACGAGCGCGATTATCTTGAGCTACTCATCGACCAGATGGACGTCTACTCAAAAACAAGCAAGAAGAAGACTCACTAATGAGAAAGAGAAATTAGGGACGAGGAAGAAGATCTACATTAGAGAATGGAATAGGACTCAATGTGTGCTCACCGGTTGACGACACCACAACGTCGTCCGCCGTATGATGACATTTTGCAACACGTGCAGTTCTAGCATTAGCACAATGTAAACAACAACAACAAACTCAGCTCAAACATTATACACTTATTCCGTGGCAAGTTATGTTGTGCCATGTTTTATTGAACTATATTACTATGTAACCAAGTTGTTTGATGCAATGAAACCATAACAGTCATAGTTCATAATGTACTTGTGTGTGAGTGAACGAGTGAGTGATGCCAACATGAGTCTGCGTGCGCGTGTGTTCGTCACTAACTTAGATGGCAAACTCTCTTGCATATGCAAATGAAAAGCGAGCTCTCATTGGACGTTCAACTTTGAACTCGCATTGATTCTCTCACGCGCTGTCAATGTTGCTGTTGCTGTTGCTGTTGCTACTGTTGTTGTCGTTGTTATCGTTGGTGTCATTGCAATCAACACCGAAAACTCTTTATACTCACGACTTTTTAGACATACAGTCGTAGAAGATGCTTGTCGTTGGCCAGCAAGCCGCAAATTTAACAAACATTGTTCGTCCCTTGTCTCTTCAATCTCTAACTGACACACATGAGAGCTTTTGAGGTCTCAAACATTTGTGAAAGTTTCCACGAAATTATTCAAGACAGAATAAAAATGAACCTGAATGTGACTTCTCTCAAAGATTAACAAGTGTACGGTAAATGCAAAACTTGGTGGCTACCAGAAATTGTAGCCGAGCCGGTTCAGTGGCTCGTGGTTGAGACGGTCACTCAACGACACATGCACACACACACAACATACAGACTCATGGACAGGCATGCAGGTAGACCAACAACTTGACAGTAGTCAGCAGTCATGAGAAACAAAAGATTGCTGAGTATTCATTGAATCATTTCTTGTTTTGTTTTTACTTTCATTATGATCATGAAATATTCACCCTGTCCACATTCAAATTGCAAGCATTGCTGGCTCATATGAGCCACAGAACTAATTCAAGTTGAGATGCAGCACATGGTAACTGCTTCGACCGTTGCTGCTGCTGCTGTTTATTCAAAATCAAACGATTTTTATGATACCATGGAAATTCTTTCTTGCACATATTTTTTTTGGATTTCATCTCTCTCTCCCCCTCATGTCAGTGCGTTAGTCATTGTGACCAACATATCTACATCTAAGAAATTCAAATCGAAGTCTATTGCTTGGATATGATGAGCGTTCAATAGTTTGTTAGACACTTTGTTAACTTGAACTATTATCATCATTTTAACTTTCAAAATATAACTTTATTTGAAAGTTAAGTTCTTTGAAAGTTTCCATCTCTTTCTAACCTTAAACTTAACGTTGAGTCAACTTGACTGTTGCTTGGGCTCGAGCTTGAGCCTGAGCTGTGAACCTTGAACGTGATATATGATGTGTTAGATGATTGTTGTTAGTATGATGATACCGCGCGAACAACAATGCCGGGCTTGGCCGGATTGGCACCCCAGTGTTTGTACCGATCAATAATGCACAGCACGGCAACAACAATGACATTTCAGGTCGCTGCTATCACGATCACTACACACCTGTTTCCACAACTGTTAATTCACATTCAAACTTTAACTTGTGTCCTTGCTGGCTGGCTGGCTGGCTGACTGATTGTCTGTCTGTCTGCCTGCCTGCCTGCCTGTAGAAATTAATACGAGATGGAATATGTGTCAATCATGTATTCAAATGATACGATCATGTATTGGACTTATCGCTTGTTGCTCGTGTAATCTTTTTCGACTTCGAGCAGTATCTCGTTAGCATCTCATTTATGTGAGTTCACGGCAACTCTTTAGCATAAAATTCGATGACATTATTTCGTCTCGATCTTATGCACAATCGAACTAAAATCAATACTTAAAGGTAAACGTTAACCAACTTGGTATTCGTTATAGTTCAAACAGAATCAGCAGCCTCTGGTCGCTGTTACAAGCTGGTTGTGGCTGTCAATGAAGAACTGGGCATTGAATTCTTCCGATCAGCAAACGACACATTCGAACAATGAACAACGTTAATTATCGAATCAATAGCGATCTGTGTACGCAAATTGCTAATAATAACAATGTTATTGTACCCAATTCACTGGTGGTACTCACGTTTGTTAATTATCTCGTAGTGTTCAATGTTCACACAGCTTCTCTGATAGCGACAATATTATTAGGGATGATATCGACACGATGACATCAGTTGGTCACATCGAGTAATTATTTGATTTGGTCATATTTAGATGATCTAAAATTACAAGCCATTAGTGTTGTCTGTCCAGAGCCCAAGCAGATCTAATGTGGTCCGAGACATCGTGTGTGCGTCAATTAGTGACCGATAGGCACGCAATAGCCACCTCACAGTACAAGCAACAAACGTGGCGAGCGAGCAAGCTAGGCATCGTACCAACTACGCACGTGTAACAACAAATCATTACTAGCGTGTCCTATTTGTGTGATTGAGTCGTCAAGTGATATGAAATGAAATGAGTGAAGTGAAGTGAAGCCAATGCTCAAGTGAGTCATCAAGCTTATAAATAAAAACATAAAATGATTCATGGCATGAGAAAAATATCATCACTAGAACTGGCAACAACAGCTGGCAATCACATTACACCTGTTGCTTACATTACATTAGGTTGTGTGAGTGAGTGAGTGTGAGCTTATTAGTCAAGTTCACGATCTACGTCCAGAACTCCGAGAGAACATCTTTCCATTCATGGATTCACTCATTACACCATCTTTTCGCTCTATTAAGCTTCACGTTCTCTGATTTACGTTCATTGCACGTTCATATTACGTGCAAATTCACGTTGGAACAAAATTTCATTCAAAAAATATATATAATAATAAAATATCAAATTCATAGAATTTACAAAATACATTCTGTCTCACTTATTGACTTATTATTATTATTATTTGAGACATAATTTTACAGATCTTATTTTACATGGAAACACATTCTAGCCAGAAGATGAGTGCAAACAAGTACACCTGTGGCGACTAATATATGCACTACGTGCACC
This sequence comes from Fragariocoptes setiger, assembly GCA_019968535.1. Classification (NCBI taxonomy): domain Eukaryota; kingdom Metazoa; phylum Arthropoda; class Arachnida; order Trombidiformes; family Phytoptidae; genus Fragariocoptes; species Fragariocoptes setiger. The sequence goes on along the minus strand of JAIFTH010000585.1, from coordinate 5,051 downwards.
TGTCTCATCAAACAGCCAACACAGCTAGCAGCTCTTGGTCGCTGGCTGTGTGGCTCGTTTTGCTTGCAAAATAGATATATTATTTTTATTGCCAAATCGAAGTGAGTGTGAGAGACTTTTCCTCGTTAACCTTGACTGACTTATTGCGGCCGCTCATTTTGCTCAGCTTTCTTTTGATGTTTTAGCAACAAGACACTGAGCAGCTAACAGGTGAATTGTGTGTCTCGGCGAAACTTTCACTCACTCACTCTTGTTGGCCATGCCGGATACACGTTAATCAATCAGCTTAGCATTTTGTTAATACATGCTAAAGCTTCGACTTTATTCGTGAGCTCCAAATAATTGCTCACCAATCACATTTTACAGCAATAATCAATAAGTATGATGGCCGATGGTCAGGTTGTTCTGGCGATGATATTAGAATAAAATAGCTCAATTTTAGAGTCATTAGTTGTTGTAATAACGCCACTGTGTTTTGGCAATATTTTCACTCTAATCTCATAGCTATGATTAAGTTGTACGCGATCGTTGGAGAAATTCATTAGGCACAAGAAAAACTAAACGCGACAGAAATAACAATAAACTTTGCTGCTTCCATTGCAACTGTGTGTGTGTGAGATACATAAGGACCTGAACACAACACTCAAGACCAGAGATTGAATACTAAAACTGATAGACTCGTGAATCATAAAATAAATGAAAATAAAATGAAACGAGGCAATGGAGTTGAGCTAAAATGGAGACGAATTAGACTTGGTGATTGGCACGTTGCACGCAACAGCAATCATTTGAGAAACCATTCGACATCCAGTGAAAGTGACCTTCAACTTGAACGGCTATTTATTGAATTGAACTGAACTGGATTGCATTGTATTGAATTGTAGCTTGCTAACGTAAAATCATATGAAAATGACTTGTGCATTATTGTTTGAATCCTGCAAACTAGTAAAATTACATGTGCTCCGCATTTGTTGAGCAAAACGAAGCAAAGCAAAAGCAAGGTGAAGCAAAACAAAACGAATTTCGATGGAATAAAAGAAAGAGAAAGTGTACTTTAGAAAGATATAATTCCAATATTATATCCAACCTAAAGAATGCTTAGCTTGAGCTGGAGCTGGTGCTGAAGCAAATGACGAAGAAGAAGAAGGAGCATTCTATTTTTAAAAATTTCTAAATTTGTGCGATTTTTCAACGATTTTTGTCGATCCTAACTATCATTCAGCTAAATTTAAGCTGAAACGAGCCAATATTCAAACCATTAGCTTATCATCCCATAAGCTAACTAACATTGCCGCTATTGAGCTACTGCTACTACTGTTGCTGCTCGCTTGCTGACGATCATCTTATTTGAATGTTTTATTCACTTTCATTTCAATTCACTTAATGCTGTTCACTATTGTTTGGCTAAATTTATTGTAACAACAAAGGACAAGTTGTGAAAACAACAACAATACGATTAAAATTGGCTCAATAACAATTATTTCTACCAGAAGCAAAAAGACATAAAATCTAACAGCATGAAGCAAAATTACTCAACAACAATAACTAGAAGAATAAGTGTGATGCTGACATTGATGTTGATATCAACGTTCGTGATATTGATTGTCGCTAGTGACGGTACACGTGATGTACTGTTTGCCAAGACTAATGATAATAACGTGTTCGAACACATGAATGATGTGTACGTTGTTAGTGCCGAGCTCAAGAATCTAGGGAGACATTACAATTTAATGAAACAGATTGCCAACGACAAGCAAAAGAAGGCCCAAATGGCCGAATTGGCTGAAATCGAAGCCGAGACTGACATGAGACGAATGCAAGAGCTCAGAGCTCAATTGGCTCGTCTCAAGGCTGAGCGTCAAGACGAGCCAATTAGTTTGACTGGTCACTACGAGTCAATCTAGTCAGAGAAGGCAAATTCAAATTCAAAGACAATTACAATTGCAATTTCATTTGAATTGACTTGACTTGACTTGACTTGATTTGATCGATGGATGGGTTCAGTCGAATGTGTTGATTGATCAGCGATCAATAATCAACAATCAACGATAAATAATAAAAAAATTAACACAATTGATAGGTGAGAAATGTTTTGTGGGTAATTATTTCTTTATTCTGTTGCAATCATGGACACATCATTAATAACAATATCAGCAACAATAGACAAGCAAACAAACAAACTATTGATAAAGTGAAATACACACCGATCCGATTTGTTGAATTGCATTGCTCATTGTTTCATGCGTGTGTTGGAGGTGTTGAAAGTGATGCTAAATTGTTATTAAAGATAATGATGATGATGATGATCCCCATTGGTGTAACGATTATTAGTTTGTGAATCTATTTTTGTGTGTATTTTGTGAAATTTTAAACTTGTTGAATTTGTGAAATATTTTTGTGATGAGATGATTTTATCAGAGAGAAATCATTTCATTGAGAGAGACGGTGGTCATTATTCATGATTCAGCAAAGGACACGACAAAGAGAGACAGGACAAAGTGAAAGAAAGAACACTCGTGCAAAACAAAACTCAATTAATGGCCGGCGGTCATTTTGGCGGCAGCCGATGAAGGGGCGCCGTTGCCCAAGATTGATTTTGATTTGCTGAGGCCAGCCTCGTTGGCTGCTGCTGTTACTGCGGATTGTTTGCTGATTCGAACGTCCATCTCTTGTTGGATTTCGTAACGACGTGATCTGTTGACAATGGGCTCTTGCACGCAGGCGCCAACAGGTGCCTCGTACCAGTCGGCCTTGCGTGATAGCTTGTGCTCAAAGTCCATGTGATTGATAGGCGGCAACGAGACGAGAGCACGCAACAGATTCTCAAGACATGCGCGCTGCTTGAACAATGCATTGGTGACTTTGGCGCCGCGCTCGACCAGAGGTGCCTTGCACATGTACGACAGAACCGAGAGGACTGCGTTGAACGATTGAAAGTCGGTCACTTTGTTGGGATTGTGAACACGAAAGGCGACACGCTGGCACAGCTCAGTGACCAGAATCAAATCGATGATGAGCGGCGCGGCGAGCAGCGAATCTTCGCATGTGTTGTGCACGACCAAGGTGTTTTTGCCGCCCAACATGAGCTCGCTAATGTACTCATCCATGGCGCGTTTGCTGTCGGCCACATACGGTACATACTTGATCACAATGCAATGGTCGGGATGCGCCAAACCTTTGCCGTACAACAATTGATTGCTGTGCACCATGTCGTCGACCACCGACGATTTGCTGATCTCTTTCGAGCGAAACTGTTGCGGAGCGGACAGATTGTAGCCGTCGTTGTTGCCCAGATGATTGTAGCTAACAATAGAGCACGGCTTGATGCCGGCCGACACGAGAAAATCAACGAGCACCGATTTGAATTTCGTTTGGCCCGATTTGAAATCGTCGCCACCGATGAATGTTTGATGGCGCTCGGCCAGCTCAATGAGACCAGCACAGAACGTGTTCTGGGGCGATCCGTTGATGTAGGCTGAGCCGCTAAGGATGGCCGCCACGGCGTACAACGCCGACGGAGCCAGCTCGCTTTCGTCGCGCTTGATGGCCGCCAACAAATTGTCGGCTGTGTCGTGTACGCCCTCGATGTGATCGGAGTAACGTTCCGTGTTGGCCGTCCACAATACGATCACTTTGTCCAATTGATTGGCGCGCTTGAATTGCTCAATGTCAGCACGCACTTGTTCCACTTGTTGCCATTTTGACATGCTCTCGGGCAAACAATTGTCGGCACGTTCCGCTTGATTGGCGGCCACAAATTTCGGATCAAATATGGCACGGCGCGGCTTGAGCGGCGCCATCAGTGGCTTCAATTGGGCTTGCAATGACACATCGAAGACGCGCGCACGCACCATTGCCTCGGCCATGTTGTGGCCCGAAATGTCCCAGCCGTCAAGCACCAGCTCGTTGGGCGCCACCATCGGCACAATGTCTTTCAGTGGCACATACATGTCCGCATTGGTGGCCTCATCAACGCCCACAAATATTGTCGACGCTTGTGTGACGCTGCCGAAATAGTTGGCCTCCACTTTGCCGTCTTTCGTTTCGAACGACATCTTGTGCTTGTTGGCCAATATGGCACCTGTCAGTGTGGTGCCGTTGTTACCGCCCCAGCCGACCAGCATGACTCCTGTTTTAGGTGCCTTGCTTTGTGTCTTGAAAGTGATCTGTGTCTTGACCGGCTTGGCCTGTAGTGGTGTCGCAACAATGCAATCGAATCAAATCAAATCGGATGTGACAATAATTGTTTAATTGTTGAGCAGTATCGTTGAGTTATTGTTGTTGTCGTGGTTGTTGTAATTGAGAATAAAATTGGATGATATTATGATTAGAATTTATTATTAACACTAGATAACGGAATCAATGTATCGGTATCGTACTGCATTGGCATTATCATTGTTGAGAAGCATCACTTTCAGCTGAATATTACTGATGCTGCTGCTACTATAACTCTGATCTTGACTCACCTTGAGTGTGTTAGCACCGGCGTCAAGCTCGCAACGCACGTGCTCGTATTCGTAATCGGACTCCACATGACCGTCGGGCAAATAGCGTACGTTTGCCGACTCTACCTTCAATTGTGGATAGGTGGCCATTGTTGACTGATTGCTAATAGTATTTTGAACTTTACCTACTACTACTAATTTTATTGCTACTAATTGATTTGTAAATTTTCTAAATTCTAATAACGATGCGCTGCGATGCGATTGGATCGGATCGGATTGAGGTTACACCGGTGATTGAGCTTTGTTTGCTGAGTTGAGTGTGTGTGTGTGTGTTCGATCAATCTATCGGTTTGCTATTGATTGCTTGCTAATTGGTTGTGTGATACTTTTGACCATTGTGGTGGCTCTATTTATACTAAATTTCTGTTGTGCATTTGATGTCATTGTCGTGAAATTGAATGTGCGTTTGCATCGACAGGCCAGTGTTCGTTTAGTGCTACATGTGTCGTTTTGTGTCGGCCAATTGTGGAGGCTTTCGTCGGGGACACACGTACACGCACACACACACACACACACACACACACACACACACACACACACACACAC
>JAIFTH010000584.1:0-22155 GCA_019968535.1 Fragariocoptes setiger | reverse complement strand
TGCGTGCCTCTATATCGTTTTGGGGTGATACACTCGACAAATGAACGCTAGCCAAAGATTTGGCTGTAACAATGACTGATTTATGCTATCGGCACTGCTCGCAAGGGCAGCAATAATACCGAGACAGTGAAAAGTGTCATATCTCGCGCTAATGATGCTAAGGTGGATATATTGATCGACGAATCTGATGCGATTAAAGTGAGAGACAAATTAGTGCTCAGCTTTTTACACTGTCCCGGCCACACTAATTGTTGCATGACTATTGTCAATTTCGAATATAAGCGTTTACCGGTTAATACATTGCTGATACGCGGTTGTGGTCGCACAGATTTCCAGGGCGGCGTCAGTGAGTTGCAACTAGTAACATTGCGCCCACGCATTATTCAATGTCGTCTAACTGCTGTCTTTGAATGGTAGCATTGATTGGTGGGCGCTTGGATTATCATAGGCCACGTGTGTATCAATGTGCCGTGTAAACTAACGAATTAGCGGGGTCTCAACAGTTTTTTTCAGGTATGACAACATCTATAGTAACAATCGCGTCTCTGAGCTGTTCCAGCAGTCATTTTTTACGCAACCACTCATGCCATGGGAATAATTCTTACATTCTTTGAACTCTTGGGGTCAATTTCAGCTTATAGCAGTTAATATTTTAATCCTCTGGTCTCACTTCATTCATATTATCACACCATCTTGAAACCTGAATCACAATAGTGCAGAAATTAAATGTGTGCTTTTTAATTAAGCGCCGAACTAACGAAACACGAGCGCATAAGATTATACTTAACATAACAGATTTTATATTTGTTAGTCACCTCGCACGGAGCCAGCAACAATCACTGCAAGTATGAATACCTGGTCTACAAGCACGTCCGAGGGTACGCGAAAATAATGACGCGCTATTTGTCTTACAGTTTGTGTCATTAGTGGTGCCGTTGGACATGCTCTCGTTGAGCATGGCGTCCGACAGCTGGCCCCACCGCACGTTTATAACTGGCCAGATTGGCTGATGGCATTAAACTATCACACAAAATGTGTCGACAGCAATAATGTTATGATGTTATGTACACCGCAACATAGCTGAATTGCTAGCTGCCTGGTTGGCGTCAGCAATACACACGTGCTCTTGTCACATGTGACCGCGACGGCCGTCGCCCCAACGGATTATATTTGAGCCAAGAACACAACAGCGACAATAATACCACAACGGCCAACTGAGGAAGCTAAGCAAGTGCTAGCACAAACACAAACTGGTGGGTTTTAGATTTGCTGACTAGGCAAAATCAGCACGCACGTACGCGCGCACTCATGCACTCACACTCACAGACTGGCGGCACGATACGAGCAAGCACGCACTCACGCACGCGATGAGATCCACACGTGCGCTAAGGCAGGCGGACTGACAAGAATCGGTGGAAAACACGGCAGCTACAGCAACAGCGCAAGCGAGAAAGTTTGCAAGCTCGAGCGATCACCAGATCGCATCACAACGTTGGACGCTAAATCAACAAATGAATGACAGATGTAGTCTAGCGAATAAATAGCAACGTGGTCGCCGACAAATTGATTATGGGGTCAACAATTCTGATTTGATGTTGAAAACTGACGAACAAACAACACTTTTTGCGCAAATATTGCAACGAATAGAGAGAGAGAGAGAGAGAGAGAGAGAGGAAAAACGAATGTAACGTTAACAAAAGTTGCCGTCGATTGCGTACACGTTCATGTAAAACATTTCTGATGTCCTCGCACTAACATCACATTGAGTCAATGGCACAAGAGTAGAAGTATTTCAGTGAATGCTTAGTAATGACTAAGCAAGCTATCACCTGCCTACATCGAGCATCGTGCCAATAAATTTTCTGCGTGCTCCATTCTTACCTTTGGTTCGGTGCGCTAATGAAGTGTCGACGTTGCTCGACAGTAGTTGATCCTCTCACTGCTAACGTTGCTTGTAGTGCTCGCTATCTCACTCCATTCACTACTATGGGCTCTCCAACTCATGCTCACACTCACACCCACACTTTCATTCTTGCTCGTGCTTGTGCTGGTACTTGTAGTTGTATTCGGACACTTATTGTAAGCCAACACTGCTATACTTACTCACAATAATCAAAAGAAAAGGATGCTACGAATAGAATGGACACACCTGGTGAGTGAGCTAGCGAGCAAACGAACACAAGCGCTCGTTGAAATGGACGCCCCAAACCAAATGAAATGAGCAACCAGACTTGCAACGGTAACAGCATCAGCAGTAGTAGTAGTAGTAGTAGCAGCAGCAGCAGCAGAAGTCTAGTACTTAGTCACTAGACACTAGCAATGGCAATGGTAACGGCAGCGAAAGCCCCGAAGGCGCAAACTAATTTCCGACAACACTACAGTCACCCGGGGAATTACGGTCGCACTCACTCTTTCACTCGCAAAAGGTCTTAAAAGAACACACACACACGCACGAAGAAACTTGTGTGTGTTTGTGTGTGGAAGATGAACTACTACACGACCAAAGGAAATGGCTACAACAACAACAACAACATCCAACGGATCTAGAAATAAACGTAGCCGGCTATTTATTCAGTTGGCGACGGCAATACAATCACTCGCTTTCGCTCCCCTTGCTATTCGCACACAGAAAACGAACACGCACAAAGAAATGTGCGCTAGCATGAGGACGAACTACGTTCATTGAGGTGAGTCAGTTGGCTGGTCAGACTCTTGTGAGCTTGTGTGTGGTGCTGCCCGATGCAAGTGTGAGGCCATCCAAAAGGATTATTTCGCGTGCCCGATTAACACTTACTTTGCGCTGCTGTTCATCATTGAATCATAGCTTATACTGCTCGCTAGCACTTGTTTGTGTGTTTGTGTTTCATATTTCGTTCCTGGCTCACGATACATGCTTGTTGTTAGTCTCACACGGAACCCCGACATGCATGCTAGCAACGACACGCGGCAAAAATCATCGCGCCAAAGTGTGTTTGTCAACGTCTGTCGTGTGTTGGTTTGCTTGCGAAATCTATGCGTGTGTATCAGTGTGACTCATACGACGGTTGTTAATGGCACAAAGGCAAGAATGAGGGACAGCGATTATTATCCGGCCAGCTAGCCAGACAAACAGACAGACTGACTGTGAGCCGGCATTCCAAGATTGGTGACCATGCTCAGTTGGTACATGCTGTGACACGTTGGCCAGACGAACTCGCTAGCAGGCGCCTTATTTTGCCCGTTTGCTAGTTGACTGGCGAGTCCAATGAACTGTCAAAGGTAGTCTACGTAGGCTACGTAGGGGAAGTGTGAGTGTGTCTTTGATAAGCGGCTTACGCAGGCAGGGGCCTCGCGTCACACTCGCACCGGCACCAGAACCAACATCGACAGCAGTAGCAGCAGAAGCAACGGCAGCAGCAACGACACCGTAGCAATGTTGCCACACGCATCTATTCGAGTGTCCATCTTGACGGAGCCCTCTGTATTGCCTGGCAGGCTTGTGTGGTGTTGGCAACAGTAGCAGCAGATTATCCGACTGTTTACTGTTCGATCAGTGCCGTTCGGTGAAGGAATCACGCAAACACACCCTTCGATAGCTCGGCACGATTGATGGTACTGTGAGCATGATATGCATTAGTTTGCCCATTACCTAGCGCGTGCTCGTATGCCTTGTCAGACTGACTGTTAATCTGTCTATCTGTCTGCCTGTCTGTTCCTGTCCCTGTTTCTTCGACTGTCTGCCTGACTACTGGTCAGTCAATCTGTCTATCGATCTGTCTCTCTATTGGTTTGTTGGTCAGCATTATTACCATGCACATGGCTATGCACGTACGACGGCAAAGTCTATCGACGCTGATCGTGCCAATCGAACGGTCGAACGGTCGAGAGGACAATCGACCCGCCGATAGTTCCCACAGACATACACAAACATAACAGAGGCACTGGCACAATGACAAAATAAAATGAATGAAGCATTGTGCATGGTGCGAGAGCGGCACACAATGCACACAAACGAAGCCGGCTCTGACGCCGGCTTCAATCACACACTAGCCATTGACGTGACTGCCTTTAAGACCTCACGAATACATGCCCGCTCACTCAATAGCACTCAATGTTGGATTGGCACGTTTTAACAATCGCGAGCTCGGTCGTCAATGCTTAAAGTCAATTGTGGACTGGGACATCTCAATAACAATATCAACAACAACGATCGGTAATCACACAAACACACAGTATGAAGTGATTCATGGTATGTACGGGTTTCCGAATTGCACTTGCACTTGCACTTGCTACAAATAACTGCAATCCGGCACTGTGTGTAACTTTGGTTGACGTGAACTTTACGTCGCATATAAACGATATTCAATGTGCTGGTCTAAACGCAAACGACCGCCATTGCTGACAATTGTCAGCTAGAACTAGACGACTTAATAAGCTCACAATCGAAACCGAACGCGCCGTAAGTAATAAGCGAATTCTCTCACAAGCAATAGAGCAACAGTGGCAATCTCTCGAGAGAATTTCAAACTCGGGACGCACCCACTCCGATCTAAACTTTTACGTCAATCTAAGCTCATTGTCGATGTTTCACATTGGCATTAGCGTCGTTAGCTCATTCTCTCCGTTTACGAGCGCTACCATCACACAATCTGGAATTAAATTCAACTTATTCATTTGAAATCGAGCATTATTGAGCTCAATGCTGAGCAAAGCACAAAGTCAAAATCAGCGTCGGCAAACTTAGACTTCACTGCCAAAATCTATCTCCAACTGCATGTATATACCAACTTGGAACGTTCGAACTTGGAATCAAGCTAGTCAGTTGGCCATATAGCTATCCAGTTGATTTGATTTGATTCGAATCGAAGAGACTCTCGAATACGAATGTGGACGAGGACGTGGATGTGAGATCTCATTGCAATAAGCTCTCACATTGTATCAAGTGCTCTTCCAATATACCACTTCACTATCGTATGGTATCGCATTGTATCGTATTGTATCGCAATAAAGCTCTGCCAAGCCAATGTTCGGTGGGCCCTGCCATCAACATCGTGCCAGTTGTACGCTGTTATTTGTGGGCGTGTACGGCATACGAGCAACTGCTCAATTGGATCTATCGTAACATTCGATCCATGTGTACGCACAGCAGGCTTTGCCATCGATGAAGTAGCCATGCAAATGCACTCCACATGCATTGGCCTTAAGTTATTGTGCACGTTGCCATAAGCGTCAGCATGAAATGAGGCCCACAATCAACTAACTAAAATAAAGTCGACAGAGAAAAAAGAGCTCGTCGTCGCGTGTGCCATTGTTTCGCGTGCGTGCGTTAGGGGCGTCGCGTTACGCTCGATCGCTGCTAGTAATTAGTGGGGCCCCTTATTTGCTATTGCAGTTCATTTAGCCATTGTGTGTTCAGATGTGTGCGTGCGTGAGTTTGTGAGTGAATGTGCGGGTACGTTCGCTACATCTTCTTATTTTATTTCCTCTCACAGCTCTCAATAGTCTATTATCTCGATTTCTTTTGTTTTTGTTGTTGCTGCTCTTGTTCTTGTTCTTGCCAAGCAAGACAACACTCATTCACTCGCTGACGACACAGACCTTATCACTGTCAGATTGTCAGACACTGTGAAAACAATCAAAGCACCGAGGAGGCACACAGCAAAGCAATCACGGTCATGTGAAGTACAAAGTCTTTAGCCTGGTGTGCTGGTCAATATAACTAGCGAGCTTTGTACTGTAATGGCCACTAATGTTCGATGTGTTCCTCAGTTATTGATTTCCAGTGCATAACTAGGAAAAGGCGCTTTGTTTATGAGTAGTTTGTGTTTGAATAACAAAAGAGAATGAATATTGTCTTTTGATGAGAAGAAGGAGGAGGAGAAGTAGAGGAGGAAGGATAATCTCTTCTTTTTTTATTAGAGTTATATTTCCTAGTGAGCAGAAAACTGAACTCTGAATAAGCCAATCGGAATGCAAATGAAATAAAGAAAGAAAGAAATAATTAGGTTTGTTACATGCAGTTAAATAGCTTGAGAAGTTGGTAATACATTTAGCAGGATTTAGTGCGATGCTGACAGCGCTCGAGCTACTGTCGTAAGTATGATATTGGCAAGTGGATTTCGAGTGTGAGCGCTTCGTGTGTGGAGCTAAAGAATATAAAGTTACTAAAGAAGGGAGAGAGAGAGAGATGGTATAAGTATCAAAAATGGAACTGCGTGCGCCTGCGTAGCACTTGAGGAGCGTAATTTTGTGCGCGCGCACGCACTCCTAGTCATCGTTGAATCAATGGCGCCCATCATTGGCTAGCTTGTGCGGCACCTAGCCATGCTAGGGCACGCGAAGCTATCTAGAGTGAAAGTGTAAGCTTCAATAGCTTAGCTGTGTGACTGGAGATTACGAGGACCACCGGCCGGTGTGTAACTGTTGAGTAGGGAATCAGTTTGGTTCGAGACACACCAGCGGACGCACACGCTTGCAGTTCACATAGCTTGTGTGTATCGAACAACGACAAGTGGACGAAACGAGACGAAAGGAAGAAATCAAAGTGTCATTAGTGACGCACTTCACTCTCTCGAAAACGAAAGCAGATGTAAGGCACGGAGTAAGAGCAAGAGCAGTGGAAGAAGCGAAAGCAAAAGTGTTTCGTCCTCCTGTTTACACACATCAACTACACGAAGCTATTGTTGGCCTCTCAACATTGAGCTAATATTTATTGCCAGCTATAGCCAGCCAGCCAGCCAGCCAGTCAGTCAGTCAGCCCGCCAGCCAGCCACTGGACTAGCGAGCTCGCAACTGAGCGTCAGCAAACAAGACAACAAACAGTTGGCAACATGACGTTACGATAATAACGAACTATCCTCTTTCAACTGCACACACTTTCAGAGTGCTATCGAGTAATAGAAACACGCACGGCAGTTGATTGGACGACCATTCGCGATTGAGCTGTCAACAGTCAAAGACTATCGCTAAGACAGTGGTCGCGCGCCAAAATATTGACATTTTGACATTGAGGCCGAGGAGAGACAGCAACAACGGCAACAAAATAAGTTGCAAAACGTGTCCAATCAGAGATGCTGTTCAATGTTTCAAGCAGTAACATTAACGTTGAGCTTAAGCTAAAGTGACAGCATATTCAAGAGGAAACAATCTCGCATAAGTAAATTCGCGCCCAACTATTACATTGACTTATTTCTTTCAAATCCGAAGATTGTTACACAAACATACAGTGAGCTAACGATACCGAGCTGCAAGTCCCAGCTTGTCTCGGCAAAAGCATATCAGAGCATCAAGTTAGCGAGGAAAGCGAGCAAAAAATGATTCGAAATACTCAACTAGCTCGTGACTGACACACAAGACTATCGCTGAGCTTCATCTTTGCGTAAGCCTGAAGTTTGGGAGAACTCAAGCTTAATAATAAAAGAAGGAGAAGAAGAAAATAAACAAGAGCCAATGAACTGCTGCAACCAACAACAACAGCGTCAACTCGAGCATCAAAGCGATGTGTAGCTCGACGACGACAACAACAACAACAGCAACTACGACAACGTCAACGACAAGAGGCTAGCTATACTGTGATGCCCAATCCTATTTCGCGCCTCAGCGTACACTTGAAATACGCCATGTTAGTTGCTGGCTGTTAGCGCATATCAAGCTTGAAATTTTGCTCTACAAGACCACAAGAGTAAGCTGCACAAGCTACAAACAACTGAGTTGCAATAGTTGAAGAGGAGTAGCTAAAATAGTAACAGCCATACAACAACAGCAGCAACAACACAAGAATGGGCAATCTTAATGCATAAACAAAACAACACAAACTTACAGGGGACCAGCTGCACCTAGCGGCGACAGCCAAACGGCGGCATAAGAGCTAGCAAAACATTCTGGAGAGTTTATTCGGATATGTGAAACAACAACGGCATATACATCGAGCAAGAGCCAGCAAGAGAAACAAGAGCGTGTTAATCATTGCTAATGTTCGACGCCTGCATTGGTGCGTGCCGGCAAGCTTGGCATTTGACAAGCCAGTTGAGTCATAGATTATAGCATAAAGAGTGCAACTAGCGCTGAAATACCAAGCCATCATGCGAATGCCACAACAAATGCTCAAATTCATTTCTCTGTCTTATTCTTCTTTTCCTTCGTCTTGTCTTTGTTGTTCCTGAAGCTTAACATAGGATTGACAATTGAAAAGCTAATAACTACAAAGCAAAGAGCAGTATGCTAGTTCACATAGGATCGATATGTAAACGGCAGCAAGAGTGAGTTGTCGTTCATTCATTCAATTAGTGACGCGAGAAATGGCAACTCAAGCCAAGAGATAGCAAGAAAGAATAATACAATAATAATTACAGAAGCAGTAATCATTAAGAGGACCAACGACCGATACTTGCAATAATATCTTCCGAACACTCTCCCTCCAACAAGCGCAGCAATCATAGCGATAACAACTATCAATCAATCTACTGGTCGTTTGTCAATCGAGCAGTGCATAAAGCGTGAGCAATTGATGAGCACCGACTTAATAGTCAAATGCAATACATTTGAGAATATTAGCAATAAATATTAAGTAATATTAGAGATCAATCAGGAAACAACAAATTCAACTAATAAGCGAAGCTACTGCCACGTGCGATAATAGCACCTGAGATTATTATTGTCATTGTTGTTGTTGTAACAAGCAATTCGTGTAAAGAGAGGCATCTACACAATCATCTATAGGCGACGTCAGTTGAAGGATTGAATCGGATCGGAATTAAAGTCAGGCCAAGATTAGCTTGCACAAACTTACGCGTCTCAGTTTGATTGTAAGCACGTCGCCAGTTACGTAAGAACGTTAGGCATCGAACGCAAGCACGTCGCTAAAGGCAAAGAATAGTCGCTTGGGCAGAACAAAACAGAATTTCGGATAGGCCTAAAACAAAACAGCACATGACACTACACAACGCAAGGCAAGGCAAACGAGACTAGCTCAGCGCAACATTGGGGCGCCTAGTGAAAACTAAATCAAACCGGATTAACCTCACTGTCATACCTGGCCTCTGCTATTCACTTGCCTATCTAGCTTGCCAATTCCTTCAGTTAGCTTGCTAGCTGACTTTCCAGCCAAACATCTAAACTTGTAACTTACATTGGAAGAGACACCAAGCTCATGCTAGCGACGACGGCGCCGACGAATAGGAGACAGACGACCGCGAGGCGCTTGTTCGCGCATATCCAAGTGAGTAGCGCACACATGCACACATAGAATTTACTGATAAACTAATAATAAGCGCTAGTGAGGTTCCAGTAAGTCCAATTTGAGCGGCACGAACATAAAATTACACCACACGTGCTAACACGTACGAACAAAATCGAATACACACACACGCACGCACACATCGCTATTTGCTATTTGTGAGAGCGTGTGATCGAATGATACAAGACAAAGCACTATCAATCGAGCACAGACTGGTCTGTTAGTTAGTCGGTGAAATTGCCAACTGATTGACCAACTGACTACCTGCTTGTTTCGGCTGACTGATTAATCGGTAGACTGACTAACTAACTGACAGATGTATTAGTTGAGCTGATATTAGTTAAGCTCGCTGGTCACGTCATTATTTTTATCACTCACTAGCAATATTATCACTTGATTTCGAGCGAAACACAACTCATATGATTGGCTCGATACATCAACACGCGCACACATAAACACGCGCACGCATGAACATCTAACAAGAATAACATCGTTTACAGTGCAGCAAGAACAAATAGTAAGAAGATAAAATTCGTAACATTCAATCTAGAAGATACACGGGAAAGCTCGAGTTCTTCGAACAAAAATCACAAGAAGAACTGGGACAGAAAACATCAAATCGTAAATAATAGCAAGTAGCAAGTAACAAACGCAAGCAATAAACGAAAAATAAAATAAGCAATAAACATGGCCTCAGTGGCCGCCTGGTTGCCGTTTGCTCGTGCGGCCGCAATTGGTTGGGTGCCTATTGCTAGTAATCCGTTGCCGGCGCCGCCAATCAACAAAGAGCACGTGCGTCGTGAAGATGAAAAATTCACCATCAATGTGAGCGGACGTCGCTTTGAAACGTGGCGCAACACAGTGGAAAAGTATCCCGACACATTGTTGGGCTCTAGTGAGCGTGATTTCTTTTTCGACGAACAGAGTAAGGAGTATTTTTTCGATCGCGATCCGGACATTTTTCGTCACATTTTGAATTATTATAGAACGGGCAAATTGCATTATCCAAAGCATGAATGTTTGATGGCATACGATGAAGAGTTGGCCTTTTTCGGTATCATACCCGATGTTATTGGCGATTGCTGTTACGAAGATTATCGCGATAGAAAACGCGAGAACGCCGAACGTATGCTCGATGATAGAATTAGCGAGACTAATGGCGACAAAGAGCAAGAACAACGCTCATTGCGCGAACAAATGTGGCGCGCCTTCGAGAATCCACACACTTCAACGGCGGCATTGGTGTTCTATTACGTCACTGGCTTTTTTATTGCCGTAAGTGTAGTGGCTAATGTGGTTGAAACGGTGCCGTGCACAATCATATCGCGTATACATCAAAATTTGCGCTATTACAAGCAACAAGCATCGTTGGCAGCGGCCGCTAGTGCAGCGGCGGCCGCCGAACAAATAGCCCACTATCAACACCTGTCATCATCTACTGGCGTACAAGATTCGGCAGGATTGAGCGCCAAACCAGGCGATACAGACTCGTCCTTGTTGTTTGTACAACAACAGCAGCAACGTCAACAACTCACTTCAACTCCATCCACTTCACATACAGCAACAACTTCAACAATGCCACAACCTACAAGCCACAGTGATATTCGAGACGATTCCATACTCAATCATTCGTCGTGGTCATCATCAGCATCAATGGCATCGCCTTTCACTTCATCGTCGTCGTCGTCGTCATCATCATCGGCTGGTATTACACCGCCTTCGACAACTTTCTCAACCTATTATAGTGATCATTACAATAGCTATAGTTATTACTATCAAGAAGCGGAAAATTTGAGCTGCGGCGACACGTTCAAAGTGGCCTTCTTTTGCTTGGACACCGCTTGTGTGATGATATTCACAGCCGAGTATCTGTTCCGATTGTACGCCGCACCGAATCGCTGCAGATTTATGCATTCAGTAATGTCACTCATTGATGTTGTCGCCATTATGCCCTATTACATTGGGTTGGGTATCAAAGACAACGACGATGTATCGGGCGCTTTTGTAACGCTACGTGTCTTCCGAGTATTCCGTATATTTAAATTTTCTCGTCATTCTCAAGGTCTACGAATATTAGGCTATACGCTAAAATCGTGCGCCAGCGAGCTCGGTTTCCTTGTGTTTTCATTAGCGATGGCTATAATAATATTTGCCACTGTTATGTACTATGCCGAAAAAAATGTCGACGGCACCACATTCACATCAATACCGGCCGCCTTTTGGTACACAATTGTCACAATGACTACGTTAGGGTAAGTTTTTCTTCTCCTCGTGCTTTTCGAACAATCATGGCTCGTAATTTCTTTTGTTCTATTGATAGTATAGATTCCAAGTTTCAATTTAGGATGTATTAATCTTGATAATTAGTAGTCGAATATATTTATTTATATCAACCTGTTGTTGGCATGGTTGAAAATAATGAGAGAATTGTCTGAATAAACATACTAGTGGGTCTCTTCAGTTTTCTTCAATGCAGCTTCCGTGATATGTCATGTGTTTCTATGAAAATCAACTGCATTCTAGAAATTACAAGATGAATGTTTTTCAATTTTTACCAATGATCCAATCTTACGCGATTTCATTTCACTAACGACAAACATATCTTATGTATAGATACTCTCAATATTGCGTGAATCACAAAAATGGCTCGTTAAAATGATCTTGCTCAAAATGTAAAATGTGCTTGCTGCGATAGTTCTCTGCGTTCAGGGCTCAGTGTAGTCTGAGCCTTTCATTTTTTTTCAATCGAATAATTTCGAAAGATTCTGTTCAATCATTAGCACACAATAGTGTGAGTGTGACGAATCGTTAACATTCGATGCGATTGTTATCTGAACTACAATTGTTATTCGCTTGTAGCACCCAAGATTATTATTCAGTTGAGGCGAAGCAAAGAATATCAAACAGGAAGGATAAAAACAACAACAAAAATCAACAACAACGAACTGACAATGTCAGCGATTGATCAACATAAGTTCCAACACCATTTGAGCTTACATACAACACTTTTGTGAAAACACGTTAAGAAGATTGTGCGAGATTGAATCGAATAGAGGTTTAAGCTTTGCGTGATTTTATTTTGAATTCAATCACATTGATTGTGTGCGAACTCACACACACACAAAGAATCAACATGCGTAGAAGGAAGTGTTAAAAAGTGCAGCGGCCCATCATCGACCGGATCCGGGAGAGGATTCACAGCCTGCCAGCCCTCGAATGAGAGAGCAAACAGCAGCCAGCCTGTGTACCAGTTAAAAGATAGGCAATGCATTATGAAACTGGTGACAGCAGCACGATACGACACCATTGCCAATGGTTCACCAAAGACAATCACACGCGCACGTTGAGTTGGATTGAGTTGAGTCGAGTTGGGTTGGTTTGGGTCGTGTGTGAGTCAAGTCGAGTCGAGTTTAGCCGAGTTGCTGAGAAACCGTCGCTATCGTGCTTCACGTCGGTCTCACACAACAAATACTAACGCTAACAGCGACTCTCAACCCGATGATGTATTGCGTCAGCCTCATGCATGATGTATTGCCTTTCACAGATGCTCTTATAAGCTGACTGTGTTGACAGAAAGACAGACAGACGAACGCATAGAGGTTCAGGCGATTGCTTGGTGGACTAGAAAAAGAGATCGAGAGCCAACATAAACACAAACAGTAGCGCCAGTAACGGCAGTTGCATTATCAGTAGTAGTAGTAATAGTAGTAGTAGAAGTGGTGTCAGTAATAACAACAGAAGCAGAGGCAGCATTAACAACAACAAAAGAAGCGAAGCACATTTACATTAGAGTGAATGCAATAAAATTGGACCATGGAAATCGGGACCCACAAACTTGAGGAACAAAAACTAAGAACAAAACATGACGTTACAGGGCCCACATTATACTGTCTAGTGGTGTCGGTTGGAATACACTGACGCTAATAAGCGCATGTTACTATTCGCTAGCTGTTATACCTGACACGTTCGGTGAAGTCCGTCTCTAACTGCAATTGGTAAGCAGCCGTATCATTGAATCGTGAAAAGGCATCTAATAGACAGCTTTTTCGATCCGTCATTGCTCATCAAATACGCCTTCTGGGAGTTAACTCGTGATATCGTTCGACCAATATTCCTTACACTCTTCGTTGCTCAACTATCTTTGTCCATTGCTAGCGCGGATCTCTTTTCGCGGGGCAATCCATCGAGGTGCTAAGTAAATCTCCTGACACAAGATAGTTAGTGGTCGGGACGTCTGTGCACCTGTCACGCCGACAGGTGCAAGCAAACAAACACTGAACTGAAAGAAAGGCTGCGCACAGTGTGATTGCGTCCTAATTGGAACCCAAATATAGATGCGTACATAGACGCACAATGCACCTACACGTGGCAATCAACAGAATGAACAGACGGGCAAACAAACAAACAAGCAAGCAAACAAACGCCAACATTCGCTCTGACATTGAATTTAACGTTTGCTAGCACTCTCGTCCGCATAACGACACGCTTTTGCGACATGATCTCCAATAAGCCGTGAGTCTTGTACTGACAATTTGGCTGCAAGCTTGACGCACGAGTACGCAACCACAAGCACGAGCCAGCATCAGCCTAACAAAGAAAGAGAGAAGCGCGACAAAGGAGGAGAGAGGCCGAAATATAATTGATTCTGTGAATTGTCAGCTCATCGTTGGGTGACAATTTTCGCTTTCTTCTACGTGTGTACATGCGTATAAATGCACTCGTCATTGCGCATTGTATGATGTTGTCTCAAGAAATGAAGTTGGATGATCGGTTCGAATGTAGACGTGCAGGCACCCACTTAATATTATATAGCACATAGCCACCATCGAGTAATGAACATACAGATATACAGTTAGATGGACACAACGGACGAAGGAGAAATCAAGCACAAGAAGCAAGCAGAAGAGTGAGCTACACAGTCGTCTAAACATCATTCGGTGAGCAAGATAGCAAAAAACGACAGACAAATAGGACACACACACACACGCGAGCACACAAGTTTGTCTGCCTGTCCGTCAATGGCTGTGAAATAGTCTGTGCCAATCTGTCAATAGATGGCCATTGAGAATGCCTCTTTGGGCCTCAATAAGACGGGCCCGTCTTATTGGCGCCTCGGGAGCCTTTGGGAGCTAACACACATACAAATGCACTATGCCCGGGCCCAAACTCGAAATTTGGCACTCTTTGGTGGTGGCTCTGACGAGAGCTGTTTGTAGTGCTTTGCTCTCGTCAGTCAATGAATGCTCTCTCGAATAGATTTGAGTTGGACTCAATTCGTGTTGATTCCATTCGAATCGACTTTGCTCGGCACGCGTCTTTCTGTCAGCTAAACTAGAGTTGGGCATACAAGAAGACAGGCAAACACATGGATAGTGGACGACAATCACATGGATAGATGTACAAACGGACAGTGGCAAGCTTCGTCAATCATAAATCGTAATAAGCGAACCAATGTGTGAGTGAGGGGACTAGATCTAGGGCCAGTCATCTAACCGACCAACTGACAAGTCTTGCTTACTTTCACGTGTATTTGAGTAGCGGCCGCTCACTCATACGCCACATTCTAGATAGCTTATCCGGTAGCATACTTGCTTACTAGCTAGCTTTCTCCAATAGCAAACTCGATGTTGATTCTAACACCCCAAAGGTCTCGTTATCTCAGTGTTAGTAATCGTTGAGAGTTTGTCAGCATTGGTGTGTGTATCGCCTGTGTCAATATCTCGCAATAGTATTGAACTACTACTGTATGTTGAACACGATTAGAGGATCGACAAGCTTAAGCGTTAGATGATAGTGGCACGTCGTTGTCGTTATAACTATCTATACTGGCGTTTGATCTGACAAGCTTGATTATCGCACAGCACTGTAAGAAAGTTATAGTGGGTTATCGTGCGCCTTCTAACTCACCAGCTAACCAACTAGCCAACTAACCAATCTAGGTTACGATCAGGTAGTGTCTGTAGGAGTAAGGGACTTTTTGTTACTAACTATACCGAGCTCGCCTGACATCTACACTAACGACACTTTGGACATCGACATGACATAGTCATTGGCTTGTAATGAGCTTGTCAGCCATTTCTCAACACACAATTTATAGATTACACATTGAGTGTACGTTGTGTATCTATCTATACGTTATTATCAATCAATTTGGTCTGATCGTAAATGAAGGTTAACAAAGAAGCTCAAGTATGAGTGTAATAACTGTCTTGCAAATAACTGTCTTAACTCACTTCAATATTGAATGAACGAAGGTGGAAAAAGAAAAAAACGTGATCGAATTTGAATCCATGGAGTGAGTCAAATCTCTATCGGACCATCAACGAAGAACGAATGAAAGAAAGAAAGAATGTCATGTGGAAGATTCCTGTCTTTTGTTGTTGTTTTGACAAACACATAAATAGTGTACAACAACACTGGCAACAAAAAGACACGAGCCAACGAAACAGTGTTATTGTGTAGATAAGATCTTTGATATGAAGCTTCGACCACCACAACACCGTGTCAGGTGCCACACAATTCGGCGGCAAGTGAGTGAAATCTTCAATGTTGTGCACCAAAAATGTTCACCCAACAGAATATAGGCGCTGAAATTGTGATCAGAGCAGATGACACCTACGCAACATCTCACGACTTGCATGTCACAATAGGCTAGCTAGACTGACGAACAAACTAGTCATAGGTGTTGGAAAAGGAAAAGTCACAACCACAAAGGCCAAAACTTCATCAAGCGCGCCTTTCACTATCTTTACAACCTTAACGACTAGTCTATCTCGTCGTCGTCGAATCGGTTGGGCAGATAGTCGAACGGACCGAATCGGAGCAAATTCAAGAGGAGTGTGTATTTGCCGAAGTGTTTGAGCAATAGACTGGCGATCGATTTTAGCTCCAATCAATCAGAGGCGCTACCAGAGCTTGGATTGGGGAGTTTAGTGGAACGACGCTGAGCACCACCACTACACTGTACGTGAGCAAATTTAACGTACGTGATCATTTCGATCTTTGCTTGCGAGTATGTTCATCGGGGTCGCTTTAATTCGCGCGCGTCGCACTATCAAACATTGTCGACTTTTATCGCATTCAATCTGATCGGTCTCACAAACAATTTACTCTTGGCTGGCCCGCACACGCACTCACACGCACACACAAATGAGACAGCACACAGAGAAGCTCCGACTTGATGAGATCAAAACAGAACAAACATCCACACACACACTAACAGCTGACTATATGTTGCTGATCAATGAATTGGTGAATAGCCACCATACTATTCACCAATTCATTACGGGCCGTAAGATTAGTAGGTTCTTGTTGCACACAACTATTATAATAACTACAATGCTCGCTATATAACAGTAGCAGTAACAACTAACTGCGCGGGATCTGTATGTATGCGTTCTGAATGGACCGAAATTGATCGACAGTCGTTGTAATCGACAATGTGCAATCAGTGTTGCAAAGATTTGTCTGAGCGTACGTACGAAAGAGTGGCGAACGAAGAAAAAGGAGAGAAACTTCGTCAATGGAATAGCGGCAACAAAAAGACTTAGTGTGAGGCCGGAAGTCAGTAGAGCAGGATCATCGAGGCAACGAAGGAATGAAGTAATCGGATTCTTCGTTCACTCGTTCGCATAGCGCCGACAGAATTGGTCAATTGTTGGCGACGAGCATTACAACGACATAGTCAGCCGGCCGAGATTCGACTCGTTCTGATCCGGTTCGATCTTATTCGTTTCGTTACGATTTGATTCGTTCCGTTTCTTTTTGTGAGGCGACGATGTTACGCTTCGCTGCGCCTCCTTATTGGCTGACTGTCTGACTAGCTTGCCATAGCTTGGAACCGTGTTTTTGTATGTGTGAGTGTGTGTATGTGTGTGTCGTACATGCACAATCACGTTTTCTCGGCAGGCGCTGTCGGAAAAATCGACATTGCCAAGGGAATGCTTGCCGATTCGGCGACCAGTCTTTGACGGGCCTCGCCAGTTCGTGGGTCAATGTATACGAATGGGAGCGTGCCTATGTGTGCTTGACTGACATCGACAATTGCAATAGTGAGTGGCTTGACATACCGTTGTGCTAACTTGGTGGGTTAGTGCAACAGACCTTGTGTGGTGGCCAGCGGTTGTGACTGCTTTCCAGTCGGTGAGAAACACCATGCACTGTCGGGGGCCCGCGCCATCATCTGGGCTCAGCACAGCACTAGACTATCCAGAACTGAGCCGAACCATGCTCTCCAAGCTCTTTTGTCAATTGGGTAGCTCGCCATCCAGACAGCTAACTTCATGGTACATCGAAAAAGCTTGACCGGAAGTGCACGTAGCACTACTTGGTAGCTGGCTATAGTTCTTTTAGTGAAGCGTTTGCTTTTCCTCACTTGCCGTGATCATTGTTGTTGTCGTTGTCGTCGCGGCTTCCGATGTTGTGCGACACCTGCTACTGCAACTGACTCAACTTCAATGTATATGCCTTTCTGTTTATAGAATAGCAGTGGCATTAAACACTATTGGGGGCAGTGTTGAAACAAGCATAGCCTCAGCAGTCAACAGAGCTAACTGGCCAGCAGACTGCCGTCGTGATCTGTATGATGATCAGGCAATATTGAAAGCGAGATCCATTTTGTGCGTTCGTGTGCATTGTTTGCACTCACACAATGCAGCAGTACACCAAGGTGCCACTAAAATTGGCTCGTCGAGAGAAAGCGATCTCAATTTCTTGCCTGTTTGTGTGTGCGAACTACATAAACGCGCGCTGTTGCGAGCTTGATTTACGAGCCACTCAGCGTCTCGTTGATGTCCTTGGTATGGACTTGACCTCCTTGTTGTAGCCTTGAGCGCTATATGGCTGTATTATTTCCAGGACCGACATCCGATAACGGCACACAAACAAACGGGCAGACCGACCGAATGGCGAGCATATCGTGCAAAGTTCGTGGCAAGAAGTTGAGGGACTAAAATGATGGCCCAATCATAAGTAAAGTAACGTTCCAATAAAGTTTGATGCTTGCTGTTGTGATCTGAGTTTTGTTATCGTTGGTGTGGTGCACATAGATATGCTGGGCATTAAATTTAAACAGACCGATGGCAATTGGGTTGCCGCTCTTGGAACCACTTTAGTTGTGTATCTATTTTTCTTGAGAACTGAAACTTTTCACGAATATACAAAAACAAACGGAAAAAAAGCTCCGTCAGCAGACTATTATATGCATCTACTCACTCGACACTCAGAAACTACAATAGCAAGAAAGACATTGAGTGGGTGCCAGGTTTCAGACAAACTTCCGGTTGAAACATCAACATCGTGGCAGCATCAACTCGCAAACAGCAGCCGACAACAGTGGATAGACGGTAACATCAAATGACAGCAATCACTTCGTTGTTACATGAAATGTTGTACGCTTCCGTCGTTTAGTCATCCTTCCGTTCGTTTTTGCTTGTTTCTGTCACTAGGTTCGTCTGGTCGTTGCCAACAAGTCGTTTGACGACAAACATACTTCAGCTCACAAAACGAACAAGTTTGACTGATGATTTGCCGAAGTGAACATAAAATTTTTAAAAAGAAAAGCTCATTGTAAAATCTGCCGAGAACTTAGGAATCATTCATGTTGAGCCTGTTCGTAAAGAAAACAAAAGTACGCAAAATGAATCAAAACAGAGCTACGATTTGAATGCACCGTTTCAAATTTACAGCTTGTCAGTGTCTTGAAAATGAAACATCAAAGAAGCATCTTCTTTTTTATCACTTAGAGCCGAAACCTGTTAAGCTGTTAAAAGCCCAATCCGATGATACTTTGAAAGATGAAGTGGTGAAGCACCATAAAAACACACAGAGATCGAAGCAGATCAACTAAAACAGACCAGAAACAGGATACAAAAGCTCACATGACAATGATAGCAAGTTGGTGTAGATATTTTCGGCCTCAATGTGCGTGTGTGTTTTTCAATCGGTTTCACAACATAAAGCTCGCCAATGGGCGTGTCACTCGCTCACCAACATTCGCTCTGAGTGAAAAGAGAGCCAGAAATGAGCGCCACGATCACAATGTGGTGTGTGTTTTCGATGATGACGACAACGACAAGGGGCGTGGTTCCCGCAAGACAATAATAACAAAGAACTTTGGAGTCGCACCACAACGAAGTAAAGAATGGACGAACAACTAAAGGGCGAACGAATGAACGAACGAACCACCTCAGTGTTAGTTCGTTGTTAGCTATAGTTGTTCGTCAGCTCGTTTGCTTTCTTACGTAGTTCGCTCGCTGGCTTGTGTTGGGCTCTGTTTTGAGCTCTTTTTTATTTTTTTCTATGCTAGCGTTTCTTTTGCTTACTAGCAGTAACAACGAACACGAGCCAGAAAACGAGGCCACAATTGTGCGACGACAAGCTAAACGTTTACACCAGCCGCAACAGTAGCAAATACCGTATCAAGCTAACCGACTAACTGACAAACGAACCAGCGAACGAAAGAGGGAAAGAGAGAAAGAACTCAACAATAACATTTGCGAACAACAACAACGATGACGACGACGACGAACGCCCTGCAAACATTGAGCCATTTGAGCCACGCCCTCAAGAGTCACGCCTACCGCTACCGCTGTGTGCATCACGCGCTGACTGGCCTCAGGCAACACGACCAGTCAGAAACAGGGCCAGAAACATACAACACATTGCGCAAAACGAACACAATCGAGAGGACGAACGAGAAAACGAGCGAAAAAGCGGACGAACGAGTCAACGTCGAACAGATAACACTCAACAATGCTGCCGCGTTACGTCAATCTAGCTAGCTAGAGATCTAGCTCAGAATCAACGAGGCGCACCGGGTCGGCAGGCAGGCTACGAGGTTGGCCACGCCTATTGGCTGCACAATTTTTCCCGCAGTTCATAATCATCATTTTTGGCCCCACTTTTGTATGGTGGTCGTTTTGTTATTACTTCAACACACACGCACGCACACACATTCATTTTTTCCCTGTTGCGAGTGAATTCAATGTTCAAACGCTTAATGTTTCTGTCGCTGCTGTTTGAGATATGTTGAAGTCTGTATGGACGGACTTAAATTTGCAGAGAATATTTGCAACATAGAGGACGCAGAAACGTTTGTATGTATTTTTATTTGTTAACAATTTTACCTTTTTCACTTCTCTCTAGCTTACGTTCTATTGGTCTTAACTTTTTTCTACCGCATTATGATCTACCTTTTGCAGTTCTCAGTTACCTCAATCGTAAGTATTGTCTATTTGGACCCAATCACACGCATCATATCGTACATACAAACGCCATTGAGCCCTTTTATTCATATTCTCATCACTGTTATTATCATCATGCTTTTCTTTCTCTCTTTTTCTAAGGCTTTGTACAATACATGCCTGTCAGATTGTGGACTGCGAATTGTTGCTCGTGGATTGTGAGGTCTCAAGTTCAAGTCTTGTGGTTCTTCTCTCTGCTATTGTTGTTGTTATTTATTGATATGACAGCGGCAACGGCCAAGACCAACACTAAGTAAATAGTATGTAAAATTCGGCGAGCCTTGTTATTTGCATTGCTTGTTTGTGTTGCGTATCTGTCGCTGTTGTTGTTGTGTCTCCTTTTGTTGCTGTTTTGTTCACATTTGTTGTGTGTGTGCGTGCTACTGACATGTTACACGTTCTGACATTCCTACCGAAAGACGTTTGTCTCTATTATTTCTATTTCTATGGCCCACTCAAGCTAGCCTCGTTGCCTTTTGAATCGGCACGTGCACGTGCATGTGTTCATAATAATTTCATACTACTCTTGAGTGGGTGCGTGTGTGCATAGCACTGAGAACAAGAGAAAAAGAGCACTTCGTGCACGAAACAACAATTCTCGAATTCGCGGTCAAGATAGTAGACACGCAAGCGGACGAAATTCAAAAATCCTTGTCGTTTTCGTGTTCGTATAAATTTCTTGAAGAAGAGCAAGAAGAATATTCAAAAGAAGTTTTCGAATTTTTGATAGAGCTTGTTTTCGAACAAAACAAATGCACGAAAGCAAAAAAATGCAAGAAAGATGAAGCGAGTCCAATTTTACCACTCTCATCTTAACTCACAAGTGAGAGCGCAACTTTTTCCTTATATCTTTTTCTTATTTATTATTATCATCATCATCATCACCATCATCACCATCATCATTATTATCATTCTCATGAGCCAACGAGTAAGTGTAAGTGGCATTCATTAACATTAGCCATGGCGTCAACAACATGAGTGCCAGTATCAGCAACACACTGAGGGATTTTTGGGATTGACTTGATTGTGGCCTAAATTAGAAAGTACAGAGTGTGCCGATTTCACTAAGTGAGGCCGCACCGACATTTACAGAGTATGAATGGCTTGCTGGATTGATCCGTGTGTATATCTTCAGCTGGTTACCAAATCTACCGAGTCAATCTATTTAGAAAGATAGCCGTCTAATATGTATGCTGTGTGTGTGCGTGAAACTGACACTGAATCTGTGAGAGATGAGCAAGTCGTTGTGCGAGAATAATGGAGGAATAGAGGGAGAGAGAGAAAGGGAGGAGAATAAAGGGCCGTCACTTGATTTCTCGATGAACAATCTCACGATAGAGAATATAAAACGAAAGGGTGACGCACACAAAAAGCTAGGCATCGTGTGGGTGTGGCATTATCTCGGCTCACAAATCTCTAGACACCAGATTTTGTGAGCATCAAATTCTGTGTGACTTGTTTAGTGTGTGCTTTCACTTATTTGGGCCCCACTTTCTTGTTCCTTTTCCGTCTCCTCTTATTCTTCGGTCGTTTGATTCGTTCGTCGCTGATTCTTGAGCGTGCGTTCGTGTGCTCACTAGCGCATACACCAGGCGCATCACATGCAAATGATTCTTCCCTTTTTTAGCTGTCTCTCTTCTTTTCTAGTTGATGTTGATCCACACACACACACACACACACACACACACACACACACAC
>JAIFTH010000583.1:0-22172 GCA_019968535.1 Fragariocoptes setiger | reverse complement strand
GTGCGTGTGCGTGTGCGTGTGCGTGTGCGTGTGCGTGTGCGTGTGCGTGTGCGTAGCTGACGAACAAGAAAGAGGCCAATGCTGAGCCAGACGATACATGCAGAGCCAAATTACAATCAAAGCTGCAGGACGTACGCTCAGCAAGGCTCCTTCATTCCAGTCAGTAAAGGAACTCTCTTGATTTCTCTACACTAAAACTACAGCTAAATGTTCCACATCGCGTCGTGGCCGTCGTCGTCGTTGCTCCTGCTGTTATTGTCGATGAGGTCCAGCGATTGCTCCTCGTAGCTTCGTAGCTCCATAGCTCCATGACTTGCTTCATTTCTGGCCACTAAACTGGCCAGTAATCACGCTAGGAGCTATCGGTCACGTAGATCGTTCAATTGTTCGCTCGTTCGCTCGCTCGTTCGTTCTTCGTTCTTGCAACTGACTTGAATAGGTTGCTCGGTATATGACGCGTCTGCGGTGTGTTAACCGCTTGGTCTGGGGTTTGCCCAAACTTTGACACTGACAGCTTCAAAGTTGAAACTGACTATCAAGCTGACAAGTCAGTCCGCCAGTCAGTAGCATCGTCTCATTGAGATATCCCGTGTGTGCCGTCCTTTGCACGCACACTTATACTTACACACAATCACCAGAGAAATATTCCAAGTGAGAGATGGATAGCTGGAGCGCGAGAATGAGTCAAATGAGCTGCGAGCGGCCTCTCAACTTCTAAGCTGTTGGTTTCTTAACTTGGTGTGACTCAACTTAGGGCGGCCTTGACTCGCCAAATATGAGCAAACATGAAGGAACGAACCAATCAACCAATGAGAGAACGAAATCGGCAAACGAAAGAAAGAGCAAAAGAATACTGAATGAGCGAACGAGTTACATTCAGTGGCTCTCAAATAATAGCACTAATTTATTATTTGTTATTGCATTATTGCATCATTGCATTGAGACATTGAGCAGTGGAATTATATAGAGTTGTGCAGTGTTGCAATTGTCGCTCAGTCGAGCCGACCCAACGATATTACGCACAGACTAAAATTATTGCACACAGAACTGGCAATAGTTTTAGTTGGCCTCATTGAGCTAGCTTCATCGAGGGCCCAATAAGAGTGGTTGGAGCCTATATCTCAGACCAACAAACCGTTACTCCCTCTGTTAGCCCGTCAAAAGAGAAATAGCAAAAGCAAAACGACGCACAAACAGGCACACAGTTGGTTGCCACACAGTTGTCGGAGGTCGCTGGGTGTGTTGACTCTAGTTAGCTTAGGCGACTCGATTGTAAAACTCAACTCGATGTGAGGCTCTATGCTGTCGTCATGTGATAGATCAAAAAGCTGGACCATCAGCTTTCGATTCGATTGCGCGACAGAGCAAAGGGAAGCACTGCTGTCGTTCATCATCATGTCGAGCGTAAACGATGTCGTGCTTCAGCCTGACAGCTGCTTAAAGTTATCGTCGCTTGTACGACTGAAATGAGAATATGAGCGAAAAAAAGGAAGGAAGGAAGAAAGAGGCGCCGCAAATAGAAATAAAAAGAGAATAAAACAAAACCAAACTAAGGTGACCTCGAAATTTGTCTCAGCCAAAGATGTAATGCTGCTCGAACTAGCTTTGAGCTCAAAATAGACATCAAATTAGATCAAATAAAGTTGAGTCGAGTTGAGTCAAACATGGCTCTCTTTTGAGCAAGTTAAAAGGGAGCACCACCATAATAAAACATTGTCACAGCGAAAACAACAAACGTAGATATTCGATGTAACAGCGTATTAGAGAGTGAACGATTAATATAGCAAACAGTGTGTTCGTTTAATGTTCAAACAATTGAAATGAGAACAATGTCGCTCACTCGTTTGCTTACAAGTCGCGCGCGCGCGAGACATGAAACAAGAGGCTAACGAGCTGTTCTTAATCTTGCGAGCACCTTGCAAGCTTACGAGCCTCTCAAGTTGGTTGTTGTTGAATTGTTAGATCGTGTGTTTGCTTGCATGCCTGCCTGCCCGACTGCTTGCTCGTTGTTTGTGAAATAAGAAATTGTAACAGAAGTTAAACGACCAGCTCAGCCAGTCAAAGACAATTGGCAACAACTGGCCTCAATGGCTCGGCCTCAGCATAAGTTTGCTCACCGAGTTTGGCTACCAACTAAACTGTGGATATTACTCTGTGGAATCCACTGGCGCGATCTACGTGCATGTGTGTCTGTGTGGTCCCATAATAACTGTGGCCGTTTACACGACAGTTCGCTATCAAGACGAATAGCAGCGACCAGCCAGCAAGCCAGCCAACTAACAGCAGTGACAATGGTAGAGGCGTAAATGGTTGAGCAACCATCAACAATCTTTAGATTTGGTCTTGCCGTTGGCTTTGCGATTTCTGCCTAGTTTGGTGCTCGTAATGATCCACTCCAACACAAACTGATTCACCGACTCACTCAGCAACTCTCACGAAAAGTGTCCGAAGAGTTGCCAGATTCGTTCGATTACCGAAAGACGGGCTGCTTGTCGTTGCCAAAGAATCAGAAATTCTGTGGCTCGTGTTGGGGGTTTGCGTCCACCAGTGCCATGGAGACGATGAAATGCCTACTTACGGGTCGTCTCGGGACCATGAGCGAGCAGAATCTCATCGATTGTGCGAACCTTAAAACCGGCTAAAAGATCGACGCCTGCAGTGGCGGCTTCATGGGCGAAGCGTTCAGGTACGTCGTCGACAAAGGCGGCATCGACTACGACGAGTGCTATACAACGATCGCAGCTTGTGGAGAAACTTTCATTGCTTTTCCAATGCATTAGTTGCAATGGAATGTGTGTGTTCATCACGCTCATACTCATTGTCACGCCACTACTCATCTCTAATTACGAAGGATATCTCAAGTGATGATTATTCCACAATGACCTTAATGTCCGAGTGATTTCCAAACGTGTGTGATTAGTCATATCAATCGTCAGGTCAATCATTAGAGTGCACACTCAAAGTATCAAAATTGATTTATCAGTTAGCTTTATGCAACCAACTGACGACACATTGAACAGCATCAAGTACAATAAACAATATCAGCCTATTGTTATTGTTGATCAGTTTGCCATGAGTCAGTTTGTCAATTACAGTTGTCAAGTACACACACACACACACACACACACACACACACACACACACACATGCATACACAATCAACACATATCACTTCCAACAACAATGTTATATTGATCATCGCTGTGCTGTATGCTGGATACACAAATTATGCAAATACAGAGATACAACATTAAAGCACATTCTACAGTGTGACCAATCAGCAAAATACCGTATGTACTTGGCGGTGTATGGCGTCAGTGGATGATCTTGATTTGATGCTCATCTCAATGTAAACAACGACTCATGCCACATGTCACAAGTGGCGGCTATCGGGCACTCACGCGCCACAAAGCCGCATGACACTACCGCAACCACTGCCTATCTACATATTCAAGCAATGATTGATTGATCGAAGATCTGTGCATCTGTGCGTCCGTACGTGTGCGTTCAAGCTTGAAAGTTTCATATAGGAAATTTGGACGGCAATAACTATTGATTGGTCGTTTCAACCAGTTCCAACTAGTGTACATGTTGGACTTGTGTATGTTTGATGACTATGACCAACAAGTTTTACACAGTGTATGGTAGTTCAAGGCCAATCATCGATTCACTCTAGAGTTTAGACAACTGGACTATATAAAGGCCAACTGTTGACAAATAAAATCAAACTTTGACGTTCACCCACTAACCTCATGACGCACAAATTCAAATAAATTGTTAAATTATCACCGAAATTAATATCGTTTCAAATCAATAAGTTATCCATAAACCATAAAGCGCGTGTCATTAGTAAAGATGATTCGCCTAACACTTGTAGTGGTGTTTATTGTATCGTGTGTTGCGCAATCAATTTACAGTTTGCCACCGGGCACGGCAGCAATATATCAGCAATGTAAGTAATGTTTACTAGATATACCTTTCGAACAATCGAATCACTAAAGGCCATCCAATCATCATCATTCATTAATGACCTCAAATTCTGTAATGCAAACTTGGCAGCCAATCGTAACGTTAATTGGAACTGGAACGGCTACAATCAGGCCAATCAATGGCAATGGCAATGGAATCCGAATCCGTTCGATGTTGAGGTGGTTCGATCGCAATTTGTGCCCACTTTGGGTCGTCATATCGTCAAACGTACCACCGCTGCTACCACAACAACAGCAGCGGTACCGCTAAGTGCCGAAGCCGAGAACATAATCAAGGCCAGCGAGGGCCTCAACACCAGCGATGTCGGTGTGATGGTTGAATTTATCGAGAAACAAAAAGTCAACCAATGTTTGGCACGCATCATTTGCGAACTGTCCAACAATGGAAGAGCACACGGCGATTCGGGCGCCAAATTGGCAAAGCAAATGTTGGAAAAGTTTCGCTCGACCAAACACGAGAAAGCCAAATTCTACTTGGACGCCATGCAAGCCGGCGCCAAGGCCAAAGCGATCAGTGCATGCAGCAAGAGTTACACCTGCGCCTCACCGCCACTTGAAGTCATCGAAGTGGCCAACAAAATTTTGCACATCTAAATTTCGTAATATCGTGACAAACAACTCACGCTCGGCCCAATAGATGGTTGATTAACGACGTGTTGCCACGACGGTGAAAGAGTTTGAGTTCACTAAACTAAATACACGCGCACACACACACACACACACACACACACACACTGTAACGCGTTACAGTACAACGTTAATTAATGTGTGTAATAGAATCTTTGAGGAAAATAAAACTGGTTGTGGATAGAATCTGTCGATGCTCATTGATTGATCTGCAGAGGTTACAACTTTTACACACAGTTTGAGTCTGCACGCTCACCAAATGTGTCACAACTTTAGAGCAAACTTGAACAAGAAAACTAGCTGCTAATAGCTAGAATGATGTTAAAGTTGATTCGTGTATCAACTATTTATTCTATTGGATCGTTTAGCTATACTCAATGGTCTCAGATTGATCTTATCGGTCTTTGTTTCCACTGTTGTTGCTCCCAATATCGCCGTTGATCGGATTATCAGTGGCAGTTGAGAATCTTTGGCGCCCTTGGGAGGTATACAAATATTAGCAATTGATATCATCAATCACACTTTTCAGCGGATACTCGATTAGACAAAAATGAAATAAAAAGCGGCCATCATGAATGATGTTGTCTGTAACAGAATCACGCCGGAGCCCTGAAAAGTCTGTACTTGAGACATGTGATAATACTGTATTACGCCTTAGTGTACCACCAATATTGATACGATAGTGTTGGTGATTTCACCTCGAAGCTGTATAGTCGAGCACAAGACAATTTTGTTCGCTGATCGACGTGATATCACAGCGAACCCGACGCATTGGCATTCGCATTGGCCATTAAACTGGCTGTTAGCAACATACTGCCGTAGCTTACGAGCGTAACTTTTACTTAACTTGATATCACTGCAAACTTTGTAACAACAAAGCCAACATGACATGAAATGAAAAATGTAAACAAGCGTACAAACTTGTCACTATAATCGGCAAACTTGTCACAAAAGTTCCGTGCCGTTTATCACGAATCGAACAGTATGAAAATGTCTGTAAATTAAATTGTCACCAATACAGCTACAATGCATATACATCTTGTACACTTGTGTATGAGGGTTGTTGAATTGAACAAACAGCGCGATGATTTCTAGAAAATTTTCTGAAAATTCACGATAGTCAATTTAAAATGTCTATTCAAAGTGGCCCGAAAAGAAGAGGAAGAAGAAGAAACGCAGACACAGACACAACTTTTTGTGCTTGTTAGTGTGTCAATTCAATCAATTTGTAACGCATCAAACTGTACAATAGCACATACATTGTGAAACTGTAATGAATAATGGTTTATGTATGTAGCTGTAGATGTAGCTCTCAACTGCTCTCAAGCATGCTGACAGACAGACGCGCAACAAACGATCACAGCAACGGAGTCTCACGATACCTTTGGGACCTTTGCTTATTTGCCACGCACACACAACATCGATGCCAACGCCAGCTTGAGCGCTAACACGTGTGACAACTAGCAAGCTGCGCGTGTTGCGTGTTGTGTGTTGTGCGTTGCGTCTTACAACGTGCAACGTGCAGCCAACAAACAACCGCGTGAACAGCCATTTCATGCTGCGTTCCGGCTGTGTTCTCTCGTGCCTTGTTACACAGAGTGCAAAGCTAGAGAACGAGCGTGCAACACAGCAGCAAGTAATTGATTTGTTTTTGTTTCGTTTTCATCGCTACAACTTCAACTCGAGTCAGCCGAGGCTAAGCCTAAGACTATAACCGCTCGGTGTCGTAGTTCACGTAAGTCGGTGCGCGGTTGTCGTCGTTGGTGCTGTCAAGTTCGACGTTGTTGCTGTTGCTGATACTGCTGGTGTTGGTGCAAACGAAATGATGTGTGCTCGAACGCGATCCAACTAGCAAACTAACCGACTACAACACGGCTCACGATAGCTTGCAAACTTGACAACTTGTCTGCCCGCCAGTCTGTTCGTCCGTCTCTCTGTCCGTTCGTCCATCAACTTGGACTACGACAGCCTTTAGGGTGTGATAAAATTAATTCTATCATGTCGTTAGAAAGCAGTAAAGTGCAATGGCAATTGTCATTCACAAAGCAATAGCAATTTTAGTTGCTGTCAACGATGGTTGGGTGCATTGAAATCAGCCAGTTCCGGGCGTGCATGCTGTTCGCCAAGTCAATTGTGCGTATGCGTGAGTGTGTGTGTAACTGAATGGGTGTTTAGCAGCACGACAGTCCGCCTCATCGTGCCAACATCGATGATTCTGATTAGAATAAGCGAGTTACGTTCCGTTCCGTCGTGTTCAATTCGATCACACTTTGTCACTCTGTAACTATGTGCCTCTACGAGGCCCCCCTCCTTCAACCCCTCGGCCTCCATTACAGGCACTAGTGAGTGGGTGAGAATGTTAGTTATAGTGAGCTGAATGTGTAGTTGGTGTGAAATAGCCAAAAAGAGAGCCAAGCTTGAGCGAGAGCTAAAAGAGATGTTGGACAACAGCGCGCACATGACGTAAAACTTTGACAAAACAAAACAAACAAACCAATAATCCAAGTCAAGTCAGCTGTTTGTCTGTTTCTAGCTCCACTCAACTCGTGCAATGAATGGTGGGGGAACTCAACTCAATGCAAGAAGCTAAGCTGCTCGAGATAAACCTTTGGTAAATAGCATAGAATTTAAACTCAACAACAAAACCCACACACATCATCTGGATCAGTGCAAAAATGGGACAAGCAAGGTGGCGTTGAAATAAAGAACAACCTGACAAACAAACAAAGACTTACGTGTACAAACCGGTAGCTGGGACAATCCAACGTCGAATTCCGGGCCATTGTGAGCTGGCGTCCAACAATTGAGTTGGCCCCATGAGATCATCCGGTGTCACATCAGCACCGTTGTCGTTGCCACTACATTTGAGCGGTGCCAACGGTCCGCTTGAGTGGCAGGTGCCTAAAGTGATAGCTTGCAGTCGATGCACATTGTTACTGTTACTGTTGCTGTTTTTGTCGTTGTTATTGTTGTTGTTGCTGTTGGACGACGACAATTGCGCGCTTGATGCATTAACATTTTGCTTGCTCAATTGAATTTGTGTTGACAATCGTATAGTTCTTCTAACTTGAGGCACTCGTATGATGTTGGTCGTATAATAAGGCAATGCATCGCTACGATCAATCAATCGCTGATCATCGGAGGAGCTTAAATGGTGATCGACTGGCTCGACAGAGTCCGAGCTCAAGTGGGAATTCAAGTGGCTGTTGTCCCTGAGATCTTGCTGCTGCTGTTGAGCTTGTTGGGCCGGAATAGGATGTCTCAATGCATTGTCCATGGTGACGTGATGGCGCATTTGACGCGCTTGAGCGGCCATTTGTAGGCCTGGATCACGGCGCGGCTCGTTGGCAGGTACGCCGATGCCAAAGCACTCCAATGACAGTGACATATTCGTTACTGCCGTACCGATGAACGGTTGCTTGCTTGCTTGACCTTGCTTGGCCCCGCTCAACACACCGGGCGTGGCCAATATCTCAAGCTGGTAAGGCTGACGAATGTTGAAGGGCAGCTTCACCGAAACAGGTTGCCAGCGTGTGGTGCGCCTGGTAACAGTAATGCTAGTTGTGTCATTGTTGGCCATCTGCGCCTGCTTTTGTTGTAGTAGTTGCTGCTGCTGTGAAAGTGTTGACGAAACGATAGGTATTGATGAGTCACGGAAATGACGAAATATCTCAGTTCTTTTATTGATATTGTTATTGCTGTTTGTGAATGGTCGCAGCCACCGATTAGTTTGCTCGAGTTGTTGTGACTGTTGTGAAGGTGCTAGCTCGATGAGATTCACCTCTAGCGCGGATTTGGGCAACGTGGCATAGAAGAAAAACTTAAACTGGCAGGTCTCATAATAGGATGACGATGGCAGCGAATGATAATAAGGAACAGGTGGAAATACGGGCGACGTCAATCGTGCTGCCACCTTTAACGGAAATCGGTCGGAAAGCGGTGGTGTAAAATGAAAACGAGCAACCAAGTGATACGGCCACGTGTTGTTGTTGCTGCTGCCATTGATGTGATGAGGTGTGAAAGTGGGTGGCAAGATTGTGTTATCAAGCATCCAATAGGCTGTCTTGTCGGCAACAGCTATTGGTCGCTGTTGGTTGGCATTCACAGTTGAGACGTTGGCTTTGGACATTGTCATGTAATCAGGAATTGAATTTTGCCATCCGCACACGCTCTCAAAAACATGACTGAAAGAAGTAGCAGAGGCACTCTGGCTATTATTATTATTATAACTATTGGAAGAATTGGAACTAGAACTACTGGAGGCAGTGATTTTGTTGATCAAAACTGAGTTAGGTGTGGCAGCAACACGTCGATATGGTTCAGCGGCCCAAATCAACGAGGCAGTTGAGTCTCTGCGAGTGGCAGCACCACTTTCAATATTAGAACTATGAATGGACGATGGTGCATGCCACCATGGACATTGGGCGGCCTCCACAATTGCAAGTTGTTGAATGGACGGCGCAACATTTGCACCACATACTTGGAATTGGCAACACAATTTCACTATCACAACAATGAAAATAACAAGATGGGAATCACTTTCTCTTGCATTTGCACTTCTCACTTTGGTTGCTGAACTATTGTGTGTCAGAGTTCGTCGTGGGTTAGTTCGATATTCTTCAAGTGGCTCGCTCGCTAGCTGTGTCGCTCGTTCAGCATTGCCCTTGATCTTGATTTGTTGAGCTAGCTTGGCCCCTTCATTGTTGTTAATATCGATCGAGCGGCGGCATTGGCGTTGGCGGCTGTTGCTGTCGTTGTCATTGTGATGCTGCTGTGCAATCGAAACGTGATGAAAACGTGAGCAGTGTGAATTGCAGCAACAACAACTATGATTCATGTTGATACTGTATCAATGTTCACTATTGAGGCTTGTTGTAAACTTGCCGTTGCAACAACAAACAAAAACAATAATAATGATAGTAATAATAATAATAATAAAAGTGAAAAACGTGCTGCTTGGGAGACATCACAACACCTTCTTTCTAGCTATCAAGCTCGTTGATTTTACCAGCTTCAATTCTCACGTTTTTCATGAGGTTTTTCCTAAGCTTGTGTGCGTGTGTTTGTATGCGCTTTTTTGAGGCGCCGAAAGCAATCATGTTGCATGCATTCAAACAATTGGATTGCACTGACGCTTAGATTGCATTGGCAAGTTCACTAATTTTCGACTGTCTGCTCTTGTTATTGAATTTAACTTTCGCTTTCACTATCGTTCAACAATTCGTTCGTTCGTTCGTTACTTCATTCGCTCGCTCGCTCTCTCGTTCAAATCGACTGTGTTAGTGTTAGTGTGAGTGTGTGTGTGTTGACTATAGTTGTGTGTGTGTGTGTGTGTGTGTTTGTTTGTAATATGCTCTTGGCGCTCGCACACAGTCAAGTGACGCTGTGTGTTCGTGTGTCGGTCTGAGTAAGCGAGTGCGTGTGACAACTTTACCAATGCGAATGGATGACACTACACAGGCCCAACTATCAGCTACAAGCTACCAACTACGAAGGCTATATATTGCGAGCTACCAGCTACGAACTTCAGACTGTAAGCTATACAGTGGTGCACGGGACAGCGAGCAGCTCAATTGGCAAGCTAGCTAGCCAACGGGCCAAATTGAGCCGCACATGCGCATCTCTCGGACACAAAATGATATCGAACAGTCGAACATTAGTTTGCTCTCGCTCTCTTTTTAAGCTAGTTTGTATTGTCTGCGCCACTGCATTCCAACTACTGCATTTTATTTCGAGTTCATTCTCTCCATGAACACTGCTATCATGCCAATGTGTCGACATCTATGAATGTATGACGACCACGACGTTGTTGTTGTCATACTCTCTGTGGACGTTACTGTCACCGTTGTCGGTGTCGAGATGTCGAATGCAATACGCACCGCCGCGCCAGACACCACCACGACTGCCACGGACTATGCCACAACAACTGCAACGACCATGCAACAATCAAATGAAAGAGCCCTTGATATGGGGCGCGCATTCATTTGACGATAAAAACAATGCGCCAGACTACGACTGGATGATCAACTCAATGCACAAATGAACAACAACAATAAACGCTCGACAAACACTTGAATCGTCATACTAGCGTATGTGTGTGAGTGTGTATACAACTCATCGTGTGTCGACGCACATCGTAACGGACGCACGTCAACTATACATTAAATACAGTTTATTATGAATGCTATTTACATATCTTTCTTTGCTTCCAGTTTCAGTTGCCTGTTGTTGACGGAAAGGCTATCTTAACATGCATTTTGCCTCTGCTATCACTTAGATGGAATAATGCGCGATAACATAGACACACATACACATAAACCATCATTGCGATAACGCAACAACAATAATAAATGTGCTTAGGCAGAACAAATGACAGGTTGCAACTGTTGAGTTATGATCCTTGTTAACTTGCCGAGATTGACTCCTTTTATTGGCCGGTACTCATTGGTCTAACCATCAGGTTGGAACGCCTCAGAAGGTATTCCATTAGCTGCAAACACTTGCTGAAATGTTTCGAGTGCCTTGTTGGTTTGCCAACCCTCTTCGGCCAACAGTTTGTACGAGAAGCCACGATTCATTCGTGTCTTTTGCATGATTGTTTGTACGGCCAACTCTTTCGCTGCATTGCCCATATCAACTTGCCCAACATTTGAGCTTGTAGTCGCTGGGCTAGCCATGCTATACGCATTCATTCTTGATGAGGTAGATGTTGATGTCTGTACGCTCATAGTGGTATCAGTGGTGGTCGTCTTGTTCAAGGCATTATAACGCTTCACTTGCTCAACACTGGGCGATTGTATGAGCCACAAATCATTAAATATGGATAACCCGTTGCCATCGGGCTGGGGCAGGATGGTAAAAACTCGCGTGAATGCGCGCAACGGCGTGGTTGTTCGTGACATATCCTTAAACAAGCCGTTGATTACAATTTGCATGAATGAAACAGGTTCCGTCATTATAAGCGGCACATCCACGATGAATGTCTCCAATACGTGCCTCGTGCTTGGTAGTCCAGCGAAAGTGGTCATGATTGTGTCACGCTTGCGGCGCAACAATCGTTGTCGGTCACCGCTATTGCTTATTTTGAGAATGTTACGATTCTCGGCGAGTAAAATGTCCATATTGGTGGCAGGCCGGCCGCCACCACGCGCCGACGTATGATAATGATGATCGTTATTTGATGATGACGATGATTCGGGGGGTACGACACTCATGGAAAACATAGCGTCCGTGTGATAGCCGGCTGCAAGCTCATTCCGACCCTGTGAGCCGTCCATATCGAACAGCCTGTAATATTGAAGGATGAAATTTTCAACAATTTGTTTAACATTGTCGGGCACAAAACTGCCCAACGTTGGCGGTAATTGTGTGTCACCCAAATCGAATCCAATGGCTGCTGGCAATTCGTGACCGTCTAAGCGAGTTAGACGCGTCAATTGGCTACGCATAAAGCTCACATAGTCGGCCGTCGAATCAAACGAACGGCATATGGGATTGCCAGCTAACCTGAGATCATCTAATGTAAAATCTTTGAGATGACTGACGTCGGTGCGACGGATTTGATTGTCGCTCAAATCAATATGCCTGAGCGCGAGGCACTTGCTTGCTAACGGAGCCAATGAGTTCAATCTTGCTAAGTCATTCTTCGACAATGATAATTTGTATAGATTTTGTTCCAGAAATTCGTCGTCACGTATGATTTTGATGACAGCCTCAAATATGGGCTCACGTGATATGGGTACGAAGAGGCCCGAATCAACAAATGATGGGTCTTGTTTGAAGGCGCTCAAATCGAGCGAACGCTCCACTGAATTGTAACGTGCACTCATGACGGCTTGTATTTTGGCGATCACATCTTCTTGTTTGAGATTTATCAATGGCGGCACACTCGGTGTACATTTCAACGATAATTTGGTATTGTTGGGCAATTTTATTCGATTGCGCCAAGACATTACAGCGTTCTTGAGCTCTTCGCCGCAAATGTAGAATACAACAGAGCTACCTTCTTCTTGGACATGGTAAGGCTTAAAGGTATTTGAATCAGTGCTAACAAAGTCACGTATTAATTTTGTCACCAGATCTTTGCCGATGTTGGCGCAAGAAAATGCAGTCACTTTGAACCAAGTTTTAGATGGATCATAATAGTTCTCTGTTCTCGTCGACGACGATCCTGACGACTGATAAGAAGCTCGTTTTGTGCCTCGTGCGAATTTGTTGTACTTGTATTGATTCTGGCGATTGGCTTGCTGCGACGGCTTGCTGGCCGCATTTTGGGGCGATACACGAGCTGAAAAGTTTAATCTATCCTTGACGGAGCCTCTGGAACGTACGTGCCTGGATGCTGTGCCGCGTCGATGGGGTGGCATGATTTAGTTTCTAATAATCTGGTGTATAGATGTGTGTATGTGTGTGATTTCTTCGGCGCTATAGTGATCGTTAGGATTTCACGAATACCTGCTCGCCAAAGCAACACTAATCAACAGAAATCCAATCTTAAATTATAATATTTCATTTACTTGGAGGCGGCGAAGACCTCATGCGACACGCTCCTGTTTGATTCGATGCACGAATCGCAGACACTGAGGCGGTCAATTTGAAAGTGAATTTTGCGCATCATCCACAAAAATCGTGCATGCTGCGGCGTAACGTAACACAAATCATCATTGTTGTTATCATTGTAATGTCGCTCTGTCAGACATGTTACCAAGATGTCGATCGCAATGTCTATGAAGACATATTCTATATTTATTCTCTTATTCTCATACTATTTGATCGGAATTAAAAACGAGGAGAACACGACCAAGATGGAATCGTTCGATGAGTGGAAAACAAAGATGTTGCAAGAGCACGGTATTACAAAACAACCAGCCACCAATACCAATCAAACTATAACCCGATGGCAACGTGGCAAGAATTATGCATCCACCGAATGCGCCAAAGTAGTCGATGCTAATCCTGAGGCCGAAGGTGTCTCACGAGTTGTCAACGAGATGATGGACGAGTATATGCTAAATCCGTGTAAGGCCAAAATTTGGTTTGTCATCGAACTATGCGATGCAATACAGGCAACACAAATCGAATTGGCCAACTTGGAATTGTTCTCGTCTACCCCCAAAGAGTTGACTGTCTACTCTAGTGAATCATATCCGACCACAGATTGGAACCTCATAGGCCAATTTACAGCTGCCGACACGCGTAACTTGCAAACATTCGACTTAGAACAGAAAGGTTTTAGTAAATACGTCAAAATGGAAATGCATTCACATTATGGGACCAATTATTACTGTCCACTAAGCATTGTCAGAATATATGGTAAATCAATGGTAGAGGAAGATTCTACGGACAAATCAGCATCTAATCACTCCAGAGTCATATGGAAACAGGAATCAAAATTTGATATTTATTTCAAAGTTATGCTCGGTGAGCGTGCCTCAGCTTCGATCTGTACCGACAAAGATTGTGGTAAGCCTATCAATAGTTTTCCTAACGTCTCACAGACCACCAATAGTATAGCCAGCCAAACACCGCCGGTCGCACCAAATCCACAAAAAGAGTCTGTGTTTGTCC
This sequence comes from Fragariocoptes setiger, assembly GCA_019968535.1. NCBI lineage: Eukaryota > Metazoa > Arthropoda > Arachnida > Trombidiformes > Phytoptidae > Fragariocoptes > Fragariocoptes setiger. Next base: position 7,989 of record JAIFTH010000583.1, on the reverse strand, counting down.
GGCTGAGCCAAAGAGTCAGAATCTTAGAGTTGAATGTCTCACTGAGCAGTCAGTACTTAGAGGAACTTAGTCAAAGATATAGAAGACAAATAGATGATCTTGAGAAAAAACTATTCGCCGCAATCAACAATCTAAACAGAATTGAGAGTAAACTAGAGGAAAACACCGATTATCATTGGAGAGTAACATTGATATTGTTTGTTGTCAACGGCATAATATTGTTATCGATTATTGGCATGATATTTGTGCTCAGATATTATGTGAAACTCTTAATGAAAATGATTGACATGTAGCAACGAGTGTATGCGCTCATTCATCGTTGAGTCACGAAAGGTTCTAAAATTGGGCCGGGAATGAGTGCATACAGGACAACTGAAAAATAACATTAAAGACAACGGTACCAAATACGCATGCATGTTAAGATCATCCAATAAACTGTTATTCTCTTAGGGAACAATTAGAATAGTTGACAGCATTGGTTTGTCTTACGAGCTGTTTTGTAAAATAGCTTACTCTGTGAGCTTAAATCTTCTGATTTGGCGACAAGTTCGTCCAACTTTTCACCACGTTTCAACAAATTTGTAATCGTGGAATGCAATATGATTTTGGTCTCATCCAAGTCGGCTTGCAATTTCATCATGGTGTCGGCCTCTTTGGGATCTTGAAATCTGGCTAGATGAAGATCAAGGTTCACATTCGGGAATTCCTCCAATATTTTCAGCGTGATTGTGTGTGCAACCTTGTGCGGATACTCTTCGTCCGATATGACGGTCACGGCCAATCGATCAGTTCGCAAAAATGCGTGACACATGTATTCTTGTTGCTTTACAGATGTCCGGGATCCGATTTCCATGCGCTCAACAACCATTTTGCTCGTGAATTTTAGAAAATCATCGACACTATTGCGCTGAAAGAAACCGAAAGATGAGAGATCCGATGCGGATTTAATAATGGTAGATGACTCGTCATCGTTCTTTTTGAGAACGCCGATAAAAAATAATTTCACCATTGTTTCTTGTCGTTTTAGTACTAAATATTAAACGGCTGCCGGACCTAGATGATATAAATGATTGTTTCTAGGTCGGAGGATGTTTAGTTCTGTCCAAGTTATCATTCATCGTTCATTCCAATCTCTAGTTAGTCATCGATGTGACGCGGCGCCACAATCCTGCATTGGCAGACAGTGTCATTTTTGCGTTTTCTATTATTGCAATGGAGTTTAGTATACAAAAACAGCGCCAGAATGCATGGAATTACCCCTAATTATGAAGTATTTTTGATTATCAACGCGACAGAAACTTCTACATTCTTCTGATTGTGGTGTCTATCGATCAAATTCACACAAATTTAGATAGAAAATCACCAATAACGAACGTTTTGCTGGAATTTAATGTCAACATACAAAATAGAGCAAGAATGAATTGCGTGTAAAATATACTGTAATCAGCTGTCAGATGTTTTGACCCGGCATTTTTTTTAGTTTGCCGTGGCCCTAATGATTTTTATGGTTGTTTACATAAGTCATATACATGTAGAAATTTATCATCACCATGGTGTCAAATTATACCGAGCCCTCCGTGCGAGTCATTCTAGACCCCGAGAATTGGATCCTACCTACGGAACGTATCAATCCGTCACCGTCACAGCAAGATGGTATTGATGCCAGCATTGAGAATGACCTACGAATCTTGGGATGCTCAATGATCCAGGATGTCGGCATTGCGATGAGATTGCCTCAAGTTGTGATGGCATCGGCTCAAGTCCTGTTCCAACGATTATACTATACTCGACACTGCTCATTCAAACGAAACAAAATGGACGTAACTGCGATAGCTTCATTGTATCTTGCATCCAAGCTTGAAGAATCGCCTAAAGCTTGCAAAGATGTAATCGAAGTGTTTTTACGAATGTGGCGCAAGAAACTTGGAAGATCTGACGCGCGCTCTTCGTTCAGTAGCCAAGAAGTCGAAGAACTCTTGAAAGAGATATCACAGACAGAACTATTGATTTTGAAGAATCTCGGATTCTGTATCCGTGTTAATTATCCGCACAAACTGATCGTTAATTATTTACAATTTATTCTATTACCCCCACCTGGACAAGAAGGAATGGACGACAAACCTTGGGTCAGAAAGCAAAATATCGAACTGACACAAGTAGCCTGGAATTATATGAATGATAGTCTCATGACAAACGTGTTTGTCAGATATTCTAGTGAGGTGATTGCGTGCGCTTGCATATTTCTAGCGGCGCGAATATTGCGTCGGCCCTTAGCCGAATCTCAAGGCCAGGAGTGGTTTCGTTTGTTCAACGTGGCTGAAAGTGATCTCATGGACGTGTGTAATTGTATATTACGATTATACATACGACCAAAGCCGGACATTCGTTCACTTATACCCTATCTGCGATGGAGCCTCCTCAGTAGGAATGAATAGTGAGTTCCTTGACATGTACGACATATCGGGTAGTTCGGCTAGAATCTTGAGTGCTTCGGCACTCAATATGGTCTCGCCGGCAGAATGATTACCATCCTCATTGATCCGCTGATTACGGTTCGTCGAAATGGACGTGTGAGATCGCGTGCCGCTAGTTCCCGGTTGGCTCAATTCATCGCAAGCGGTTGATTTGTTTCGCGTGTTCCCTAGTTCAAACTCACTTGGGTCAACAATATTGAGGGCCTTTAAAAACAAGCTAAACGCATACGTATCGATCCAATCAGTCTTGAGCGACGGAGCCTCATCCAGATTCACAATTCTGTTCCATAGATTAATTGAAGCTTGATCTTTGAGGAGTGTACGCGACATTATTTGGTTTTTATCCTCTGAATCTGTGATGTCCTTTGCATCTGCCATTGTGGATGACAATCACAACTTCTAAAATAAACTACTAAGTCTGCTTTGGTCTAAGTCCCTGGCCAATAAATAGATTAAAATGAACTTTCGATACGATCCCTAAATAAAATCTTTGTGAATCTTTCTTGGTTTTTTTTTCATCACATGATTGGTATTTAGTACAGTCAATATGACGAAGCCAGTTATTATTTGACAAGATAAAAAAAACACTGTCAACGTTGGACTCAGTAATTGCTTCCAGATGGTAATATAACAGTCTCAAATTGCTTCGATTTACTGTTTGCCTCTTCATGTTTCATTAACAGTAAACATGTTTCATAATTAGGGTGATAAACACAAAGAATGAAATGCCGAATTGAATGACGGCCCTGCCATAATAATAAAAATGCGCATCGATGCTATCATCGATGCTATCGCATTATAGCAGCGCGCTTTTGCTTTTGAATTTATGGGGCATGCGCTGAGAACGGTTGACGCGCCCAACTCGCGTTACTCACCCAACTCTTGATTGTTTACTACCACTTTTTCGTTGCGATCCGTTATTATTTTTTATGCAAACAGCGAACAAGTTAGGTCGGTCAGTCACAAATTGAAACAATAACATGCTATCGTAAGAGAAGAGTGTTGCTCCGCAATTTTAATATCCCATTGTGCTGATGGGTACATTTAAATTGTATTTATTCCATACATAGTACACTGGCATAGCGCAGTGTGCATTCATCAAACCGTGACAGTCATAAACCACACACGACGAGAATTGCATGACACGCGTCTAGTCAAAGCAAGTCAAACAACATAGTCGCTGGACGACACAATGTCACTTTCCTTAACTTGACTACCAGCTGCCATATTTCACCTAATTCATAGTTCCATTGCTCCTTCGATTAGCTCATATTGAAATCTATTTGGATAAATATATCACCTTTTACATTTATTTTCAGTATTGATTTCTCTTCTTAGTATCAATATAATGAGCACCATGAGTGGAGATGGGCCAGCCCGCACCAGCAGTATGGCTAACACCTCCCAGTCCATCCATAATCCATCTTCAAGTGAGTTCACGCAGTCCTTTTTTTAAATCATTTCTTTTTGTTGGAAATTTCAACTTGAATTTGTCCATTGATACTAAATTGAACATATATCTATTATTGCTCTCCCTTCGCTAGACGATACGGATCTCATCGCGATGACTCCGTACAGCGTCGCCCCTGGACACACTTTGCTTAATATCGTACGACTAAAGCAGCATGAATGGACATCCGAACTCCAGGCACAAGCCGTTTACATGGCTGAAGGCGATCATGCCGGCATTGTTATTAACAAATCTGCAAACATAAGCGACCTCAAGGAGACTTGTGCACCCGATGCTAGTCTATCGTTCAAAGTATTTCTTGTTAATGCAGCTACTCAACACAAGTCAATGGAGCATCGTACGTTACGTTTTTGGTTCTCATTGCCTAGTCAAACGGAAGCATCCAACGATAAAGACAATAGTTGCTTGGCCGCTAATCAGAAAGAAAATTCTCGTGCGAGCCAAGATTATTTTCGCTCACTTATTGGCACGTCGTCTAACGAATTTCCAAAAAACTATGTCGAATTTATTAAAAAGTTAATGCGAATGCTCAAAAAACAATATCTCACCATTCAGCGTATCGAAGTTGAGCTAAAGCCACTGTCAGAGGGGGATAAACCACTGTCGAGATCGTCTTCGATCGATGGCAGTAGCAGCAGTCACGGAGAGGCAGAACACGATCTAACCAGTCAACGTATTCTAGAGTTGATCGAGTCCTCCTATCCCAATCCTGTCACTGTGCAAGATTTATGTAAATTGATTGTGCCGCCTGCTGTGGCCATAACATCGCAACAATCGCCAACATCAATCGAACCACAAGTCAAGGAATTGGTGGAGGATTTACGCGAACGCAAGAAAGTTACCACAACCGACGGAATATCTTTCACACGTGTCACTTTGCAAGATCGTAACACAAAGATCAATCTTGTCAAGCAAATGCCGCGTGTCACACGAGCACAACAACCCAGCATAGCTATCATAACTGCACAGTATTGTGAAAAGATGGCTGTTGATGCTATGATTTCGAACAAAGACACTTATGTCAGATACAAAACCGAAGGCGAATCCGCAAATTACATCTATACATTGGGAACAATCGGCGAGCATCATGTGGTATCAACAAAGTTACCAATTGTGGGTAATTCTCGTGAAGCTCTTATTGCTGCCGGAAATACTACAACCCGCTTGCTTGGATCATTCCAGCAGCTCGATTACATATTTCTCGTCGGGTGCGGTGGAGGTGTGGTTGATTACACAAACTTTGCAAATCACGTCAGACTGGGGGACATCGTAGTGTCATCGCCAGTGCGTGACATGACCTCTTGTAAAGGCACTGGCAGTTTGTTTTCGCGCGACATCGCATCCGATCAGAATGACTACATCTATGTGCATTGCGAAGATCCGACCAGCGATCAAAACAGCAGTGTTGCTAACGATTCACTAAACGAGTCAGTCACCAGCACCGATGCATCCAGCAAAGGAATAAAACGTGACTTGAGCCAACTAGAGGCCGCATTAGCGCGACAAAAGCTGCTGAGCGAATCTCAGCACCAAGAAGATGTTGAAGAGAAGCGCGAACAATACCAATGCCGACTGTGGTGTCCGCCCAGTTTGATACTCCAAAAGTTGGCCAAGCAAATCTGGAATGACGGATTAGAAGATCCTCAGCTCCGAACCTGGGAACAATACATCGACGAAGGAACAGAGTTGCTCAAACACCAGGATATATTCTGTGCCAAGCCAACGAAAGAAGCCGATAAATTGCACATGTCTATCGGACCAAAAGATGTTATTGAAGTGAATCATCCGGAACCATCGGCTGACGATGTAGATCTGCGCAAAGATGGCCGTCCTATGTGTCACTTCGGACCTATTGGCTCGGGACGTATGACCAGCAAAAACAGTGGTACTTTGCGCAAAATTTTGGTTGACAAGTACGCCGTCAAGGCTATGGATTCTGAATTTGACGCGGTCATCGAATCAATCTACGGCAATCGTAAAGATTCTTACGTTTTTATACGCGGAATTTCTGATTATCGTGACGGTCGTCGAAAGAAAGATTGGCAACAATATGCTGCCCTCATTGCGGCTTCTTTCATGAAATCGATGATACTTGGTTTGAAACCTGTAGCCGGCTTTGAAAGTGAACTTTAACTCATCTATGACTTAATTCGAGTCCATCACTAGTATTCCTCTCCTTGCTCAAACATACATTTACGGATTGGGAAAATATACGGAGTAAACCGTCCTCAAAAGAAACCTACCATTCGATCACATACACCTAGTTTTGTTACTGGTGAACTGAATGAACAAAATCAAGTAATAATAAGATAATGACCACATAGTGACATGTAAAAACTACATTTCTGGAGCTTTTCATTGTCATTGTGTTTCGTGTCGGCCGGATTCTTCCGGTTCACTCTCAAATTTTTCCAACATATCCTTGATCATGTTCAAGAAAAACGACTTATCAATTGGAATCGATCGAAAGAATTGGTCTCAGTCTTCTCTCGGTAATTTGTGACCTGGCGCAGACATTATGATGAGAACTTCTCGCGTGGAACTAACTCTGAACTGGCGTTCGATTCTAGAAAATAATTCTCCTTTAACGTACATTTCTTGACCTAGTATGTCATCGTACTTTTAATTCTTGTCAATTGCTAAGAGATCAGTCGACAGCGCCATAGTATCATCGGTGTTGATTTGATTATTGAGTTCATGATGAATCGTGACAATTTTCTTTTTCATCACTCGATCTAAAAGCTCGAGTCCAAACAAGATGCTAGGTTTAAAGTAAATTGCGTATCAAAATTGACGCGTCGAATTGAAACAACTGAACAAGTTTGTGGTTCAAACTAAATAACTAATCTAACCTGGACCCATTGAGTTACCGATCGAATTGAATTTAGAAATATTGAAATAGATGAGCACCTTGTTGATCGTGAAAATGACCCAGGTGAATTATGACTAGGCTGCGGATTTCTATATTTTTCGCATTATATTTCATATTAATCACAATTTTATTTGTACACTTTGTCGTAGTTGTGAGGAAACGCACGCACAAAGCACGACGAACCTAGCACAGTTGATGAGCCTCAATCCAACGGCTGAAACGAAAACGAGAAGAACGCAAATACTGATGCAACCTACTCTCCTTGTGTTGACTCTCTGCATCGCGTAGAAGTTCAGCGCAAGACTGAGAGTGAGAGATAGGGAGAGAAACTAACGAGAGTACGTTGCATCCGCTTTTTCGTTCCCTTTGTTCTTGATTCAATCTTTTGATTGAGCTCATCGATCGTTAATGTTTGTAGCGCTTCATGCGTGCGTCAGCTACATAAGCAGAACGACACTTACATCTCAATTTGGTGAAATTTAGGCGCGCACATTACTTCAACTCATCTGTTGACTTTGTTTCTTAGTGTTTGTCCCATTCGTCGTCTCATTTATTGCTTCATTCATTCTCTCAACTCTTTCATTTGATTCAGTGTTAAGATTCAATTTGTTCATTTACAACGTCAGTAGAAGCGTTAACATCAGCATTAAAAATGCCTCGACAGTCAGAGGACTTTACCAAGATCATTGATGTTCAATTGAAAAAGTTTAACGGTTTCGTTCGCCCAAATGGCAGCGAGAGTGTGATTTTTGATAGACTGCGATTTTCTTGTGGAAAATTGAAAATATCGATGATAGGTAGACACAGACACTCGATTGCTGCATACTTGAATAACTATATCTTACAGTGGATGTTCACACAAGATGAACAACAAGATGGTGAAAGCACCCGATGCTATGAGTCAAAATCAATTGAGATTTCAGCACTTTGGTCAAAACGTTGACGAAATTGGTGTAAACTCGCCGATTTTGTTATCGCTCGAGAAAATCGCTGCTTAAGTCTTATGTTCCGGCTCGGATAGAGTTGCAGCGAATCGTATCAAACTTTTCATCGATCTTATTATGCAACATTAGCTCATTAGGAGGAGGAATCCGGATACAAATTTCAAGGACACTGCGTGTTCTTGAAATTTGTATCTCGGTTAGTTATTGCGCTGTCGCGTAATGCTACGG